>JAOWBP010050952.1:0-17217 GCA_028571105.1 Tragopan temminckii | reverse complement strand
GGGGAATCTTTCACAAGAACCTGTTTCTTGACATTTAGACATCCAGACATTTGCTTTCTAAAATAAATCTGGAAGTTATTTCTTCAAGATTTATCATGTGAAAAATTCAGTGCTGCTCTGAATCAAGAGCGGGCTATCATAGAAGTCATTCATGAGCCTGCTTTTTTTATGAAAGCTATTGTCAGTTTCTTCTTGCTAATGGGCTTCTCTTCTGAGAGCAGGGTCTTCTACACAGTCTCCAATGTCACTGTGAAACACCCCTCAGATTTTTATCTTGAATTTGGCTTCAGATACGGATACATTTCATACATTTCTGTACATTTAGTTCATTCAGCAATCACTGAAGTGTACTAGGTTTCAGGAATGTTCGTGGGTACTTCACATTCTCCAAAACAAAGAATGTTTCACTTCTTTCATAAATGTTAACTTCAATTTCTCTGGCGCTTCCAGTTGGAGTCTTCAGTAAGGAGCTTTAGAAACATTAATGAGCTTGGCTGTAAAATGCCCTTATGTAAATATAATTAACCTCATACTGCAGATGGCAAGTTTTATTCGCAGAATCTCTCTTTAACTGGAATAGGAAGAGACTCTAGCCTGGCTAACCCCTGTCGTTTAACTCTATTTCCTTTGAAACTGAGAATTTAAATTGTGACTTATCTCCAGCTCTTGCTGTATACTGTCAGAAAGCAGAGAAAGAAGAGGTTAATGGCTGCCTCACTTTTATGAGACAGGAGAAAAAATGGGGCCTGAGGAGGGACATCTGTCTTGTTCCATGTGCACTTAAAAGGTTTTTATTGAGGCATGAAAGGTTGCGTTGTTCCGTGCTTTGTCCTTTTGCTGCTTATCCGTTCACTGATGTGCTGCCAATAATTCAATAAAGGAATTTCTTAAAATACATCCTATTAATTTATCTTAAACCTCATGTATATGGTATGTGGGTAATCAAAAGGCAAGAGAAAGAGTTGAGGAATCTGGTTTTCTTTTCCCCCTTAAACCCAGGAAGAGCATCTAGTGAGAGAGGCACCGATGCTGAAGGGTCAGATTTGGGAAGCGTCCTTGCCAGGCATACATTATTTACTCTCCACCACACCCTCCCCCTCAAAAATCAAGTAAATAACTCCCAAACAATTGTGTTTGTTAACAATCAAAACATGATCTTCAACTATGTCTTTTGAACTAGGATACAGAAAAAGAAATTTTCTAAGATTTTTAAAATGTTACTGTTTTATTTTAGTCATGTCTGTATACGCATGAACTTCAGCAAAGAGTGTCAGAGCAGAAAGGGATTTTTTGATACTGTGGCTGGAGGACAAAGGAATTGAGATGGGAAGATACTTCACAAGCCCACTCTTCAGTTTGGTACAACAGATTAAATTATTTCTACAATCCCTGGCCTATAAAGCAAAAGAAAGGAACGTAGCAGAATTAGTTGGTAGTCTCTGGATGCTTGGGTATGAATTATCTGAACTTATTTCTGTCCATTGTCTTGTGTGTATATATTGGAAAATATGAGGATTTTACAGATATTGTGTGTGTCTAGGTTTCAGATGAAGTGTTTAGTGTGTGTATTGACCCAGAGGTTGAAACTTCTGCAGTATAAACAGTGCTGTAATGAGCATTGGACACCAAAAAGGCTCCCAGCCTGGTCAAGGTTTGGCATCACACTTTGTGCTTCATCTCCAGTGGCTGAGTTTCCAAACGGACAAATTCATAATTAGATGTCATAGTTTGTTCTCCTGCTCTTGCCTTTATATAAGGAAAAGATAGCAATATGGTAACTTGAGAAGCTTATTCAAGCAAAACCAGTTGTTCCATTTGAGGCTGGGTCTTACTGTATCACTAGGTACTTTCGGGTATTTTGACTTGCATAGCAGGGAGTAGTGTTGCACACTTCCTAGATGGGGAAACAGTAAAATTTTTGAAATTTAGTGAAATATTTCAACTTTCATTGCTTCTGGAGACTGTTGAAAATACAGCTTTGGCAGACAAAGGAAACTGGAAACCATTCCTAGTTTAGGAGATCCTGGACTGTGGCTTACGCAAATTCTTTTGTCTTAATTTATCTATGCCTTGTTTTAAGCAAAATAAAATATGGTCCCATTTTGGTATCTTTTAGTGTATACGTTTGGAGTTTGAGTCTGTGAAAGCTCACACTGAGAAGTAGATTTTTGCCCAGAAAGCGTGTCACTGTGGGTAAGAAAACCACACAATGGTGCCAGACCCTCAGAACCTAAGAAGTATTTAAGGCCAATTTGCCCCATTAGGAGTGTCCATCCAGTGCAGTTCTGGGAGGGCTCTCTATCCATAGCTGTTTACACTGGAATGCATTGGTTGATGCATCACTGTCAACATCAACAATAGCTTTCTGCACCAAAGCAAGTTGTGTGAATGAAAAAGGGTGAGCTGCAAGGAATTGCTGCCTTTCCAATAGACTCTTGTGGTCAGTACCATACAGATGTTTCACAGCTTGCAGTTTGAGCAACTTTACCATCCTTGTATTTAAACTATTGTATGATGTGATAAAAATAGTAGTACTACTGACAAATCATAGAAACATCCCCACGCATGTCAAGAAATATATGCTGTTTCTAAAATAAGTATTATTCATACATTTTCTGTCCTACAGGTTGTATGGTACTCCACAAATGCAGAATCTGTAAAGATATTTAATTATTTCCAGTTTCTTATTCAGTTCCTTTGCATTTTTTAATATAAGAAAGTATGGTCTAAGTACAGTCTTTTTTAAGATACTCAGACCCATTTATTAAAAGGCATATGTATACGTTTTCCTGGCTAATATCTATTCCTGTTTGAGTGCATAGGTGAGGAGGAATGGTCTATGTATGTATTCTTCTAAAATAATCTCATGTCTCCTAGGTAAGAGAGTATTTGATTTTGGACTGTGTTAATGCATCTAATCAGCTTTTGAAGAAACTTGAGTATAGTACTTTTCAGGAAATGTTCACACTCAGTTAGTGGCTCTTTGTTTCTCGTTTGCTCTGTGGTGTTCTTGGTAATAGCATTTGTGGATATGAGTTTGGATCTCCGAGATTTCTCCAAAGCTATTTAGTTATTCCTTTTATGACCATGGCATGGTGTGTGTGTTTTGGATATCTCAAGTCCTTTCCCATTATGCAGTTGGCTGAAGTACATCTTTCAAGCTTTGCCATCTTGCACTTTCAGGGAATCTGCTGACAGCAATAGAAATATGCTGTAGTGGCTGTGGAAATTTATATTTGGCAATAGATGGGGAAGTTATGATTGCAATTGAGACTGTCATTGAGATAAGGCACCTCGTTAGCTTAATTGCTATCAGGTTCCTGTGGAGGGAGTGTCACTTCCTGTTAACACTCAGCACTGTCTGAATTGAATAATGATCACAGAATGATAGAAGGGTTCAGGTTGGAAGGGACCTTTAAACATTTTCTAATTCCAATATCTCTGCCATGGTCCATAGAATCATAGAGTTGCTCTGGTTGGAAAAGACCTTAAAGATCATCGAGTCCAACCACAACCATCCCTGATTTCACTTATATGAAGTGGATGGATTAAGATGGTTAAGTCTGTCTGTGCGTTTTGCTCTGAAAGAAGAGCCTTTTAAATCTGTCTGCTTAGTAGTGGCTGTTTTAGCAGATGATGAAATTGGTTTCAAGGTAATTAGGGGCGATGGGGCAAAATCTTGTGCTAGTTAATTCCCTGCAAATACAAATAACTGAGTTAACAAAAATTATATAAGCTTTGGCAATTCATTGTTTAGTGGATGCCTCAAGTGGGCTTATATAGGTTAGTATAGCATTGAAGAGTCTGGTTACCTGTGCACTGGAAATAAGGGGAGGTATTGGCAGGTAGCCTAAATGAGTTTTGCCAGCAGCATGAGATGATTTTAAATCCACTATCTCATTGGTAGCTTCTGAGAGCACTGCTCAATCATTATAGTGAACCTGTGAATCAGAAAGGGGTAGTGGGAAAGAAATGTGATTAGGGTACTTTAAGCAATTTTACTGGTTCCTCACAAAATACAGTAGCTAGCATAGTACTCCATGAGGCATCACAGTTAAATGACCTAAAATATGTAAAATATGGATGAACTTTTAGACTATTTTCTAGCTGTAGTAAAATGGATAACAGCTAAACTAAAGCAAGCTTAACTGGAAAATGAGTTAACTACAGGGTGGTCTCAAATAGTTTTCTTGATGTGCCTCACAGATATCTTCTTGTTATTGTGGTGATATCACCTCCTTATTGTGGTGATAAAGATAGGCACAATAAATGAAATAGAATGCAGGAGACTGGTTCTAGCAAACTCTTTGCAGGAGGAAGGAAGCTGCGCCTTGGAGTATTGCTAGCATTATCTGTTTTTCCCAGACAGAGAAAGGCTGAGATGAGTTTTCGTAACAGAGACAAAATGCTGACTGGCCATTAGAAGTATGAAATCATGGGGTGTTTAAAACCTTTTAGGTTAGCCAATGAAAATGAATGGTAATGATAAATAATCTAGGATCCCAAGGGACTCCTTCCTGTGCTGTGTTGGCTTTCCTGAAGAAAGGTAAAAAAAAAAAAAAAAAAAAAAAAAAATAGTTATGTGCTAGCACTGTCTTATTTTACAAAGGCAAATAAATTTGTGTTTTCTATTTCCTGAAGTAAAATATAAATATATTACACATTTCAAGGCTCTTTTGATTACCTTAATGTGAAACCCAAAAAAGATTATGGCTTACTCTTTCCATATGGATGGAAATCCATTGACATTATTGACATTTGTAATGATGGGATTAATTTATCCCATTAATTTTAATGCAAACAAGGTTAGGTCTAAGACAAAGTAATGTAGATTAGCATGACAGATGCAATAAACTTGTTCACAGAGCTGCAAAGATGTAGTGAATGAAATACCTCTCTCACTCCATCTGCAACCCAGAGGCATTTCTGGATGAGGAGGGGGTCAGCTAGTGAGCTTTAGCTGATTACACTCACTGCTTTTTTTTCTGTCTTCAGATATCTCAGCTTATGACAGAGACTAGTCGAGAGGGCCTGACTGAAGCAGCATTGAACCGCTACAATGCAGATAAACCCTCCTTGTACAGCTTCCCTGCTTCTCAGAGCACATATGTTGCTGCTGATGTATCCACAGGCACCTCGGTGGCAGCATCTTTTTTTGCCAGGTAAGAAAGACCTCTCAGATTTTACTTCTCCGGAAAAATAATTTCTTTCAAATGAAATTCTGTAGTGAAGACATGGGGTTGACTAACTACAGCACGTGTCAAGAGATGTATCTATAGACACAACTCTATCACAATCTTGCTGAATTACTGTGAAAATGTTTAATGCACTTGTGTGCATTTGTCTCTAAGATGGGGATGATGCTTCTACCCTTTTCTTTAAAATGACACTTAAACTCTTGATTTGGGTTAAAATGGATTGCATGTGATTGCATTTGCAGAACATACCAGATTTAGTGTGATTTTTCTGTGGGGATTCTCTGAAAGAGAAGGGTACATCAGAGTTAGTTTTTGAGACAGGCAATAAATTATGTTGCTGTCTGGAGGGGGATAGTTCTCTTTGGTAGACAACCTTCTGATTTCTGTAGTGAATTTTACTTCCATCTAGGCAAATTATCAAGACTTATACCTACAGATGGATCATTTTAATGTTTTTATTTCAGTTTCTGTTTCTGCCATGCTTTTGAATTGACCTGACAGTCTAAACTCAGCCTCAGAATACCCTTTCTGTTGAGTACTGAGCCAGTGTTTCCAATTGAGGAATATTACGGTTATCTCTATTAATTTGTTGGTAAAATGATTTGTTAAATAGGCATTACAGGTAATAAGTGAAATATTCTATTTCAACAATGGAAATATTTTTTTTCTGTGCAGAAATATGCTTTCTAAAGAGCAATCTTTTCAGCCCACTTGAATCCTGATGTAACTGACGAAGTTGAAATAATCTTTGTCTTCTAATGCTTTTCAATAATTAGGAGATTGACTTGGGAAGAGTTGTGGAAATAATGAAATAACAAGAAAATAAACTATTTTCAAATAATGTATCTGAATTTCAAAACACTGAGTGAATTTATGAGTAACTGCCCCAGGCATGTTCAAGTTAACTTCTTTCCCTTTACAGGGCTAACTATTAGTAATTCCACACAATTCTATTTCATTATCAAGGCAAATGGAAAAATTACAAAGTTGCTGAATTTTGAAGATTGTAAGTCTGGAATGAAGGTATTCCTCTTCTGTTTTTTCCTCACGTGAGGACATGTTCAACCAGCGTAGCATGATAAATGTATCATGTACGTGGGTTAAGAGAAGAATTTTTAGGGGAGCCAGTGAATGTTGTCTGGGACAGCTCCGATGTTTTTCTTTACAGATGTGATGCTACAGTAGCAAATATGAATGAGGACAGTGGTCATGATTTGCTATCATTTTCTATTCAACTTCAGGCGGTTTAAATTAAAAGTGTTGAATGTAATGTCTAACTCACATGGTAATAACTAACTTAAGTGCAGTTTGGGATTAGTGCAAATATTAGCACGAATTGATTATGAAGATTGCTTAACTCATTTGCTCTTCATTGTTGCGTTGTTTATGCTGATAGAATTCATTTTCTCTAATTATACACAGCTGGAATGCAGGAAACTAACTAAATTTACTCAAAATCCATCATGAGAATCCCAGCATTTTAAGTAATACTCTCAGGTTCTAGCTGATGATGTGAAATCTTGGGTATCATTGGCTCAGAAGTGAGATCCCACATTTAGGCTGTTTATTTTTTTAATTGTACTTAGCAAGATGGAAGGGACTAGTTTAGTTTAGATTATTATATTTGATTAGTATCATTTATATAAGTCTGTTTAGCTCTGGACTTCATATTATTTCATCTGCAGATAATAATATTAGATAATCTGAAAATCTAAAGAAAATCTTTAGTGCATAACATTTTAACAAGAAAGTCCATAACTTGCTTTCAAAATGTTGCCCCTCCTGTTAATTTTTCTTTTGTATCTCATGTGTCTTGCATTTTGGTGAAGTTTTGGTAGAAAGGATAAGAATCTGCATGTTATATGTGTTATAAAATATGAAGTAGAAGACAATGATTAGGAAACTCATTACAGTGGTGCTGTGTTATAATAAAAAAAGTCATTCATTCCAGATTATGAATCCTAAGCTTTTTTGGATGTGCCACATGGAGTAGTGACTTCCAGCTATGCCTGTTTGTATGTATCTTGTATGTGATGTTATGGTCAATAAGTAAGAATTTATTACACGCAAAATTTTGCTAATTTGTAGTTGAGGCTGGAAGTGGAAAAACAAAAAATATTCTTTTGGAATTTGAATCATATCACACAGCATTTCATTCTGTTCCTTAACAGCAAAGCGAACTTCAAATAAGCCTCAGATGTAAGTCATCCATCATCTTGGAAAAAAACCCAATTAACAAAAATGTTGTAGTATGAAGGAAATGCCAAGGCACTCATGAGAACTTTTGGTTGCAATTACTTGAGAAACATCAGGAGTGAAATAGACTAAGAACTAGGAGCTTACCGTTTTTCTGTTCCCGGGTACTGCTGGTCCAATAGTGCTATACACTGACTAGTCTACGGCTGGAAATGAGCTATGGAAAAATTTTTGGAGGCCTCAGGAGACTTCTCATTTATCTCAATACTTAATTGCCATGTTTCATGATTGATACCTAACAGATTGCCCAACCATTTAAAAGAGATGGCAACTTCTGTGAATTTTCATTTGTTGTGATATTGCTGCAAAATAACCTATATATACACACGTATACTGTCCCATGGGAATTCTGTGTTTTAATGGAACAGTGAGAGCTGTCCAGAGGACTGTGCTGGCAAGTTTATGAATATTAGATGATACTGATGTGAATAATGAACTTCTAATGGTGATTTGGACGCAGATACTGAATCCAATCAATAGCCTTTTCAAAGACAAGCGACAAATACACCTTCTTTTTAAGGGCTTTAGTTCATTTTAGTCTCAATTTAGTATTGTCTTCTAATAAGTACTATATTTGTGATAAAGATTAATGAACGTGGTATATGTTAAGATTCTTTACAATAAAACAAAAATTTAGGATATAGAGCATTTAGGATTGGTACATGAGTTAACTTTTGCTTCCATTTTGAATCTTTGTTGTAAGAAGCACTGCATCTTTGAACTATTGCAGCTTAAAGTATACTAGCCTTGTATCTTCTGAGCACAGTGTAGGAGTGTGTTAGCACCTGCTATTCTTTCTGTTCTTTCTGTGTTCTATTGTTAATGTTACTGGTCTGAGGGAAGGATATTCTATTGCTGGTCTCAGTGGAGATCTAGCAGGACAAGGAGTTTTGTACTAAACCTTGCTCTTATCTCTGCTAGTTTCCACACGGGGAAGACTTCTGGGACACAGACATCAGCTTTGACCTGGCTATTCCATAAACAAACTTGCCTTTCTGAATTAAACTTTTCTGTTGATCTAGCCTGTGGAGTCTCTCAAAGCATGGTAACACAAAGCAGGACCTAGAAGTTGTGTACATGATGTTACTCCTGTGGATGCCCCAAGGCATGTACACGTTTTTCAAATCCACTACAGAAGTATCTGGAATTTTGAGTTGTCTTATTTTGAGAAGGAATAAGAATACAAATCTTTAGCTTCGTATACAGCTGACATGTAACTGCTCAGCATGAGATAATCTACATTGAGATGACCTTCCATTCCTGGAAGAATGCTAGTGACCCTTTTCACACTCAGTCCCCATCACTGTTTGGCAGTTGGGGGAGGTGAGGCAGTGCTGTACTAGAAAAGGATATTGTGAATGTTGTGTGCAAAATGCTGCTAACTGCTTCGTGAATTTTCTTCCATTCATGCAAGTGCTTTTTTAATTAATTGATTTATTACATTCTTTGATGACCTAACACTCCAGACACCCCAGAACATTGAAACTCATGCATACTGGATTTTGCACGTATGTGATAAGTTATCAGCTTGTCACATAGCTTTTGATTTTTACTATATTTTTCTTATAGATGCAGTATTGCAGGGCTTCTGTTGAAGTGCGCAATCTTTCTTCCTATGGGGGGAAAAAAAGTCTTTGAAGCCTGAAGGCTCAGAATTGAGGAACATCAGGGTTTACTCTTTTCATTAAAGGTTAGGAACTGGTTTAAACAAATTCTACCATTTTGAAGTCCAGGCTTGAATTTTTTGGGGTCTATTGAAAGTTCACAGAAATGACAGGATGGGGTTGTATATGTGCAGCAAAAGTATGTAAGAAACAGCAGCAGTGGCTATGCTGCTTTTCTGTATCTTCTCTGTAGAAAGTTCTGATGAGATTTTGAATATTTTAAAATAGTGTGACTGCAGATAACCCCAAAGAGTGGTGGACACAGCTGCTTTTTCAAGCTGTGCAGCAAGCTATGCAGTAATTCACTGGCTTAATCACTGCTTGATACGTTTTAGAGGTCAGATAGTACTGCCCTCAGTCCACGTTAAGTCTAAGAGAATACTATTTTCTGAGACTTATGTGAAAACTTATTTTGGTTTCTTGCTGTTTAGACTCTTTTATTAACTGAACAAACAAGGTAAATGATTAAATTATGGTCACGCTTTCAGATATTTTTAAGGACTATTTATTTGTCATGGTTTTAATAAATCTGATCAGAATTTCTATTCTTTTCTCTCATCCTCGTAACATACTTCATAATAAATGAGTAAAGAGTAGGCTGTTAAGATTAAAGATCCATGAACTGTCAGCAGGAATTCTGGCAACAATTTTTAAGACATCAGTAAATCATTTTTACAAATATTCATGCCAATTAGATGCATTTTTTGTTGGTGGCAGGTTAATAGAGTTAGAGTTTAAAATTCAACTAATGGACCTTGGTTTTTAAACGGGATTTTGGGAACAACCCATGGAACCATGAAAAGAAATAAGCTAAAATTACTCTTAGATTATCGGAACCCTGTGCTTGTGGAGCTGTGTTCTGTCTTTGGCATCAAAGCACATAACTGATAAAAGGACATAATTCCTCCCTGTATTCTAGTATCAAAAGAAGACACTTCAGATTTGCAGGGAGGTTTACTGTAACTTAACAAGTATAATTTTCTAGACTGTGTTTTATTAATAATTATTTAGAACTTGTACATAATCTAGAGTAAAAAATAACTATACAGGTAAATGTATTCACTGTTGAACAGAGAAATTGGAATTCCAATCCATGAAAGGTATATTACTTTGATGTTATGCCTGTATTGAAATATGCTGCACCTACTTCTGTGCACTGCAGGAGATGAGTGTTTTCTCATCCAGACTTGCTCCAGGTCTAGAATGTATTGTATTGATGGTGATGGCAATGAAGTCATCACTGAGTAATGTTATTTATTGAATAATATTATTGAAGTGTCCATCAAAATTTGGAGTTTCTTGTGTAACGTGTCTTTCACAGCTTTTAGAAATCTCGATAATGTACTAAATAAAGCTCCCAATTCCTGTCTTTTACTTTTGAGACATTGTACTACTTCTCTGTGATGCAATCCCATTTCATTTAATGAATGTCTGGTTCTGCAAAGGAAAGAGCAAGTGCCATGAAACTTTTTCTTGTTCCGAGATTGTTTTAAAAGTATCTCCTAAGTGTACTTCATTATATTCATTGATTCTGATGTATATTGCCTGAAAACCAGAATATTAACATTTTTCTGATCCCAGTAAGAATATGTGGTGCTTAGTAACATCTCTTTTTCCCTGTAAATGAGTGCCTTGCATCATTTTTTACTTCTTTATGTACATGTTTGTGGATGCTTGCTCAGTATTCATTTGCCTTATTAATTTTTATATGATCAATTTTGTTCATTTTAGAATTAAAACAAACAAAAAAACAACCTGGGGAGACAAATATATTACATTTATATATATACATTACATATATAAATACATTATAATATAATACAATATATATACATTATATATATAAATGTAATATATATGCTAAGTCATGACTTGAACCAGTGATTGAGCATCTGATAGGAAGGCAGGGCCAACCCAGGGCAGCTCAGGTGCATGCAATGCGCTTGAGTGACCAGAAGGAGTGGAGCCAAGATCCACCCCTTACCAGACCTCATTTAAGGTTTGGCAGTGGAGGCAAGGGCATCTTGCTGGAGATCACTGCCTACGTGAGGCCTCTCAAGGGTAAGCAGATTCTTTCTTTTATTTCTCTGCTCTCATCTGCCACATTTGAGCATATCCTCCCTTGTTGCAGCCTAGGACTTTGCTACTACGCTGTCAGTGCTATGCTTTCCACCGTGTTACAGCCTTACAATACGTACATAAATTTTGCCTCAATTTTGTCTGTTTTGTAGCCCTTGTCAAAGCAGAAGACAACCAGTGCTTTCTCTCCTTGGTAGTTAGCAGTGGCCTTTGACTAATGTTTCTGAGATGTTACGGTGACTTTCTCTGTTAGTGCCTCACTGATTACTGCTGTTACAGATAAAGAAACTTCAGATATGCAAATCACAGTGTGGGGCCACATTCTTGTTTCAAGCCAAGTCTTAAGTGACGTGAACTGATGAATGCTTTGTATTAGAGAGAAGAATTTTGGATGCTATGATATGTCACTGAGGCACTGATTATTTTTGTGGCTTGATAAGGAAGGAGGCTGTTTTCATAGACTTGCATTCTTAATTCTCACAAGTGATTTTGAACATTCAGTACTGAAGTGTCTGAGTGTATGAAGGCTAAATTAACTCTGCTCTCCATACCTCATGTTGAATCAGTGGTAATTCCTTTAGTGGTAACCAGTGTGATTTCCTGCTGATTTCAATAAATTTCAAAGGGGGAGGATAACTAAGGATGGGTTTGGACTTCTAATTTCTAAGAGCTTTTGAGTACTAGGCTATTTGCAATGTGAACATCCGCTCCATGTTGATTTTAGGAAAACTTAGAAGAAAATGAGACTGTTTCCTTCTCTCACAACTCCTCAGCACTGCATTTCACTGCACCTGACATGAACATTGAGAATAATTGCTAGCAGCATATGCAGTAATCCTGCAGCACCTGTTACCAAAGACTCCTGGTGTTTAATCTTGGCTTTTGCTTTTAGGGCATTGGAAATAAAAATGGACAGCATTAATCTTCTGACTTGTAGTATAGCTGTGACTGCCAACTATAGTAGATGCAGCTTCATTTTGATTTACTGTTTTGCATATTTCTTGCTTCCCTTAAACCTTGATGTAGGAGATCTGATTTATGGTGTCTCTGTCTTGGTTTGCAGAGAGAGAAAGACAAATGGATGTAGTTGCACTGTCTATAGAAGAAAATTATGGGCAGCACCAGTTATTTTCTCTGTTTTTAACACCACGAGACTAACCTTCTCTCAGAGATCATAAATCCATAGTAACAAGACTTTTTCCTAAACACCTGGAAGTTCAGAGTGGCAAACTTTTTATTCTACTTACTGATTTCCTGTTTCAAGAAGTACTGTTACAGTTCTGTTTGAGTAGCCTTGAAACTCCAGCTGTGATATACCCTGTCTGCAGAGTTCTCCACTCAGCTGCTCAAAGATTCAGTTGAAATATTGATGTAGTCTGCCTCTTCTATTCAGTTGCCTATTTTCAGAAGATGAATATTCAGTTTCTTTAAAATCTCTGTTTTTCTGGTTAAATTTCTTCCATGGATATAAATGTCCATTTAGGGTATAGACAAAGAAATTCACGTAGATTGTGTATTAATCATCCTCATTTGAGTAACCAGACTAAAGACTGGTACTGGTAACTAGTAAGACAATTGTTTGTTTTACTATCTCAGCAGTTATGAGAGAAAGAGATGAAGTTACTCTATTGTGCTAGTTACATCAATAGTCTCTTTGAATTTAAGAAAGAATGACGATTAAGTGAAAACTGTAGAAATCTAGACAAAGAGAGAAAAAAATAGTAGAAATTACTTGCATTTCTTGTCAGAATATCTCTTTGTATGCAAATACAGGGTAAAATCAGACAGTTTTTCATTAGAAAGGAAAAAGTACATAGAAATCGGACAGCACTGTGTTTTTGTTCAGGCCATCTGTAAGCAAGCTGAGTTGCTAATCTGTCCAGGGCAGAGCATATCAACAATGTACAAAAGTTCAAAGTTGCCTACTTCTGCTTTTTTTTTTTTTTTTTATTACTGAAGTGGAAACTATAAATCTAAGCTTTTTCATTTCAAGAACTGTTTCATTTCCAGTTCTTCTCTGTTACCATGCTTTTGCCTTTCTGTGGCAACATTAACCTTTTATTATGACAGAACTACTTTAATTCACTGATGTGATCTTGCTTGAGTTATGTCCAACTATGTGTAGGACAGCAGTGTCAGGAGATTCCTAAGAGCACAATGACCTTTGGTTTAGGACAGTTAATTAGCTTTGGACTTAAGATTTGAATCTTGCCTATTTTGAGTCATCTTGGGTGTCTCTACAGGGCACTGCATAGTAGAGAATGCAAATAGGTGAGAATACCTGTAATGGGATATGATAACAAAAATAAATGAATAAATAAATGACAATGACTTTAGGATTATGGAAAGTACATGTTAGTCATACTGTTCTGAAATGTTTCTCTTGAGGTTACTACAATGTTAGTTAATAAAGCACAACTGGTACAATGCATGTGGATTTCACTGAGCTATTTGGATTAATACTCTTAATTAGAGTATTAGAGTAATATGGACTCTTAATTAGAGTAAGGCAAATTAAATGCATTCCAAATTTCATAGACAAAACTAGATGAAATTAAGTACTATGTTAAATTACTCATGCTGGGATTTTCTGGAGATAGAGGGTGTCACAGGACATTAACTGGAAAAATATTACACCTTTCAGGTGATGCTCACATTGTGGTGTTGGGAAGATTGTTATCTGGGCCAGTGTTATATACCACTGTCAAATGTAATACCATACATTCAGGAATAAAGAATATAGACTGTGCTTACAGATTAGGGGTCTGTGTACTGAGAAGCACTTACTGGAAAGGATCTGTACATTGTAGTTAATTAATTGCATTAGGAGTGCACAAAGGGCCACTGTGGCCAAGAAGGCTAATGTATCTGTTCAATATCTGCAAGAATAAGAAGATATGAAAAGAGATTGGGATGTTACTTCAACTCTGCTTTTGGAATAGATATTCTAGCACTGCTAGGATATTCTCTCTAATTCTGATGTGTGCAGCTCAAGAAAGATGCTGAAAAAATGAAGAGGCCTTAGAAGAGACACTGAAATTGTTTGAAATTTGGAAAACACGCCTTCCAGCAGCTTGACTTCTCTAGTTTATCAAACAGATTTAGGGAGAGATGTTGGCAGTGCGCAGGAAACCCCAGTATGGAACAGAAATATGATATTAAAGAACTTGAATCTAGCAGACAAAATCTTGTCAAGTTGTAATAGCAGGAAGTTGACTCTAGATAAACTCAGTGTTGTAATGAGATGTGCATACTTAAGAAAGGGCAATGACCCGTTGAAACGAACAAGAGTAGCAGTGCATTTGCTTTTAGCGTGTGCTTTTTCAATTAAAAAAGATATTTGAACAAGAAAAAAAAAGACTGTTGTTAACCACAGTTTGTGATTTTTAAGAGATTCAATGTAGGGAAGATCCACTGCTTTTTCTATGCAGGAAGTTACATTAAAGAATCATGATAACCTCATTTAACAATCTGGGAAGACATATTCATTTGTGTTCAAGTTACAACACCAAAGAGTACTATTTCTGTTCCTCTATCAGCCAAAAATGCTGTAATGAAACTAAAGATAAAATTGCCATGAAGAAAGAAGTATTCTTTTTTTTTTTTTTTTAATTTAGGTAGGAGTGATTGGCAAATGGGTTGTCAGATTTTTTTTCTCTTTTGTAATTGAACTTCAGAGGGTTTTTTATGTTTTTAGCTATCAGTATGTAGAATTTTCATTTTTGCCGTATATGCAAGATGTGGGAATCTGTTTTCTTTCATAGCTTCCCTGGGCAAACATCTGGTTTAGCAATGTATTGTTTTCCTCATCCTGCCATCTCTTGTCTGTTTCAGAAAGTGTATCAGTGTGTATCTTAAAACAAAAAACCTCAAAAACAAAACAAAAAAACTCTAAAAAGTAATTAATTCTTTGCTTCTTTCTTTGTATTTGGGTTAAGGATATCAGTCAGCAAAGATGATGGGTGTTTATCGCTGACACAAGCATATTAATCAAAATCATATTAGTGAGAAGAGAACATCTTAGTATTTCCACATCAAAATTAAGATGAGAAGTTAGCAGCCGAAGCTGAAATAAAAAATGTACTGTATCAGAAGTCAAAGACTTTGGGGTAAATGTATGTACTTGAAAATTACTGGAATGAAACCAATGTTTAAAAAAAAAAAAAAAAAAGACACAAATCCAGCTGTTTTACTTGATGGATCATAAAATCTGAATAAAGTCCTTCAAGGGCTTTTTTTTTTTTGTAGTGAGAGACTTTTTTTAGTGTATAGTTACAGCAGCATCTGTTTCCCATCTCTGGGAATTCAGAGAATCCACAGGCACCGACATGCTGTCTGCTGCGGAGAAGCTCTGTGACATAGACAAGTGCTTGATAGGTAATATAATTGTCTGCAAGCTGGAAAGATGTCGTTGTTTGCAGGGAAGAGGTGAAATCTGTATCAGTGACATAAGCAATAAGAGCAGACCTTGTATAAAACTTCCTTTGTTCATCTGTAAGGAGGGGACTGATAAGCTAGCAACACCTGAGTCAGTAGGATTAATTAGCTGGAGAAGGTAAGCAAGACATAGCAAGAGGGCTCTGGCTTTTTCTGATGCTATATCCTTCACGGAGGGTTCAAACAATGGAATGGATAAATTAATTGTTAACAGATTTGAGCCTGAAATATAAGGGCCCTTTTATGAATAATTACACTGGATTTAGTTACTGCTGAATGATGGAGGAAAACAGAATTTGTCTTCATTGTTGTTTCTGGTTCATCACGTTTTTCATTCTAATGCCTTACTCTTTCGATAAACAGAATTTGTGTATAAGTAGTAATCGTATTGTTATCTTATTCGAAATTATGTTACCTCATGGTAAGAGTTTGTTACGTGTTATTGACATCTGGTGTCACATAAAGCAAAATCTTCAGGATGCCATGAATATGGGTATGGATACAGCACTGATTTTCTTGTCCGTATTCTGTGTGTTCAGTGTGTTGTTGCTTAATTACTAATATGCTACAGGCAATGGAGAGCCATGTAGATATTGTGCTTCTCGTATGGGTGGAGATGAACTCAACCTCAGTAAAAGTCAAATATAAATTATTGCATTTAAAAACATCTCTGTACTTGAATGAAACACTACATTCATTCTAGGGCACCTGCTTATGCACATATATACAGAAGAGATGATGGAAAGTACCTTGTAATCCCTGGAGGACCACCATTGTGCTGTGTGAACATTCTTTATTTTGTATAGTAACCTAGAGTATTGTGCATTTGTCCAGGGAACTGCAGAACTGGATTCTAGTCTCCTTTGAACCTGAAATGTGTTGGTTTTGTTTTTTTTTTTTTAAAAAAAAAGCTCACACTACCCAAAGGAATGCCTTACCAGTGCTCCAGTAATGTAGGAAGGAGTGGCAGGATCTACAGGGCTGCTGACAAGGAGGGAGAGTCCCTTTACTAGGCTCAGAGAGCAAGATGAGGCAGGCTGTAGCTGCTGTTTGCCTCCATCAGCTGCCACCTCTGAAAGAAAGAAGGGCCAGCCACTGTTCGTGAATTGTAAATCAGTCCCAAGAAGAGAGTTGGGGCTGTGACTCCATGTTTCACAGGTCCCTAGTTCTGTGCTACAAAAATGCTGTGGTCAAGGAAAGAGGTGTTATTTCAGAAATGTCTTTCTTCAGTGTTAGCTGTGGATTGGTTTGTGTTTCTGGTGTGCGAAGTTGGAGTGTTGTTGAGCAAAATTCTTGACTCTTCCTATATCCTGTATGTAGAAATTAGGTTCCTCACATGAGTCCATGACTTTATTATTGTCTGAGCTGCTAGGAAATCCCTGTAATGAAGGCTTTTTATGGACTGAGGCTGAAGTTTAAATCTGAAGAATACGTTCAGACTAAAAGTTTCAGCTTTAATTTGCATTACAAATAAGTACATTATGAATACAAGAACTGTAAATTCCTAGAGTAAAATGTTCAAAATTGCTGAAGAGATCAAATTTCCAAGAATACTGAGGTGAGAATGATTTGAAAACCTAGGC
>JAOWBP010050950.1:0-17221 GCA_028571105.1 Tragopan temminckii | reverse complement strand
CTTGCCACTGAGAATATAAATGGGTCAGCTGGTAGATACATAATTTCATGTGACAAAACCATACTACACATACTTCATATGTATAGTATGTACATGTATGGTCTAGTAGTACTAGACTAGCCTGGTCTAGTATTAACTAGCCTAGTATTAAATGGGGAGGTTGGTGGCCCTGCATTTGGCAGGGGGGTTGAAGATTCATGATCCTTGTGGTCCCTTCCAAGCCTGGCCATTCTGTGATATAAAACATGAATATCTTCACTGAACAGAGTTTAACTGCCAGCTGCTATGTTAGTTGGGATACTCATAAGTTGTAGTTTCAGGCTTTGCAATGCATGTTTCACAAATTATAACGTCTAATTATAAAAACACACAGGTCTTAACACACAGTTTAGTAATCTTCTTAAGCAAGAACTACTACTTAAATTGCATTAGATATTATCAACTAATTCAAGGAGCTTTTACCAAAATGAGGAATACTGCAAAGCTTATGTATGCATTTAGCTTATACACATGTGTAACTTTTTGTCCAGAAGCCCTAGAGGACTTGCAAGGCCTTCATCTAAACAAATTTTGATGTAAAAAATTTCCAGATTTTTTTAAATTTATGCAGGTTCCAAAAATATATAATGAATTTTTATAAAGCAACTACATTTCTATTTCCATATTGAAAACCTAAACTGTGAAAAGCTGAGATAATTACTGCTAAATCTTCAGTCAGGCAAAAGCACCATTCCAGCTCAGTCAGAAAAAACTGACATACAGAAGAGAATTTTAAGGAAACAGTGTTTTATTTATGTGCTATCATAAATAAAACTTGAAATAAAGAATAAACCTACAATGATCTGTAAGGTCATCTTTCAACTTTTCAAAAATTAGAATTAAATCAACATTCTGGAGTTGACAAAACAATTCCAGTGGATGGCAAATTATAAAACTGCATAAAGAAATAGTATGTGTAACACATAATTCACTTTGATCACCAAACCACTCATGTTGAAAAAGCAATTAAAGTATGTGTCAAAAAGGAGTACTTACTAATTTCATCCTTGTTAAAAGTGTTTAAACCATACTCTTCAGACAGAGATCTACATCTCACTACACGAAGAAAAGCTGAGTTGCTGCCTAAGCAGAAAGTGCAAAAGGAAGAGCATTACTTCTTGAATGTGTCATCAACTACTGGATCTATGAATCCATATCTCTGATTTGTTAAAATCAAACAGTAAAACTAATTGTTGTACTGATGCTTCTGTTTCTTTTGGTAGCTCAAACTACTAAGTATTAGACAACATTTACATCTGATTCAATGCATGATTCACAAGCATTTAAGACCTATTTTTTGCTTATTTGGTTCTGGATTCTAAACATAACTGTTGTGTTAATGTAACAGCCCACAGTGTGTGCATCTCCTTTACAGTAATTTACCCACCACAGCCATCAGGTTCACGTTGCCCTCTTCCATGAGGAAAACAAACATGGGTTCTCTATTTTCTACTATTTAACATATAGCTGTACTGTTAGAATATAAATTGAGAATAAGCAGTAAAAAGGTTCTCCTCCAGTATTACCGCAACAAACCAACCCAATGTGCAGTTACTACCCAGAGCTCAAAAAATGTAGCAAAAGATCAATCAAAGCAGCATGCTCTTGGTGGCATGCTTACAGGAAAATTTTTCAGTTGCAAGACGGTTCAGGCTGCTGTGTGGTCACATATGCATACTCAAAACAGATAAACTGAATCGCCATGAACAGTATTCCTCCCTACTCCTCCTCCTCCCCACATCCCTGTTTTACCTTCACAGACTACAAGAAGTTTACAGAGCTCACACTTTAACATTTGCATCGCACGTGAGCAGTGAGGTATTTAATCACAGGAAGCAGAGGAAACCTGCTGCCTGACATTTGGACCTGAGAAATACTGCATCTATTTTAAAGCCAGTCTTTCTAGACTCACTACTGAAACACGCTGACATATTACCTCTACTGAAGATGAGGGATGCAAATGCTCAGCAAACACTTGAAAAGCTCAAATATTGAAATAACATTTAATAACTCCATGATCATCCAAACATTTCTGAATATTTCACTATTTTCATAATCACTGCAATGGAATCCAAGCATACTCACAAAGTAATTTCAATTCTCTCTCCGAAATTGATTCAGGTGCCTAGAAGAGAGAATATACCACTCACAGTACATACAATGGCCAAACATGCCATGTTTTCAGAGACATTAATACATCAATTGTGAAGTAACTATTCGCTTCTGTAAAATAAGTTCTTTGATCAGTGAATAATGCAGACATCTGTGTATTTTGTTTTTATATGACTAGACCAAAAGTGATAAACAGACCACAGATAATAAACATCATTAGAAGTTACTTGGGTACTTTCAAAGGAATTATAATTAAGCTCTTTCTTATCTGTCTCTTTTGGCTTAGACCTGTATGGAAGAAAGAAATATTTATGTCCTGTTAGAAATGCCATATATTTGTAGTTACCTTGCCTAGGGACTGTAACAATTTAGCAGCATGGTTACCCACAGCAGCAATATCCCTCTTTGCTTTTTCACGGTACCTGTCAATAATAAAATAGTCTTAATAATAACAGCTTAAAACTATGATCCTAGACTTTACAGTGAAGACCATTTCTTTTTGGTTTATATTATAAAGACAGGACAAGGCACCACAAATGCAAGTGAGCTACCTAAAGGCCACGTGTGTACTTATTACCTCTCTGTACCACTGCTTGTCAGAGCTGAGCTGTTGATTTACACACTACCTGCGTAACCACTCTAGAAACCTACCAATGCAAAAAATATTCTTATTCCAATTGTTTGTAACACTATTAAATTTTAGAAGAGCAGCTGTATGTCCTTCATTGGGCTCCTACTGTTTCATTAATTGCTGAAAATACAGTAACACTTAAGCCTTTTTGGCCAAATAATTTGCATCATGTCCAAAATGTACAAGAATAATAAAGTTTATGCTGAGGATAAACATATTCAGAGATAGCCTTCCTAAAATCCTGATCCATGCTAATGCTGCTTAGCATTTGCAATTAGTGTTCAATCACAAGTCTTCACCCTCTACTGAGGATTTCTTTCAAAGTGGATTGATTAGAATTAAGTATTTAGGAAATTAGTATTTCTGTAACCAGGCTTGCAAGTTTTTTGAGGGAAAAACCAAAGTGTGTATAATAACTGATTTTAAGTAAAGGTTCTGGACTGCAGTAGCTGGGTTGTGGGATCTCTTATCAGTAGGAAGGTCTTTACTACTACTTATCTGAAGATAAGAAAGGTAGTTAACACTTAAGGAAACTAGGACACAAGAAAAAAAAAACAACTTATGCCCTAGTTCCAGACAGCAGATAGGAGCAGACAGACCAAGTCTGCAGGGCTTTCTCATCCCCTTCTCACCTTTGACGTACTGTTTGTTTCTTAAATACAGATCTGAACTAATGAAATAGAGATGATTTGTTATTAAAAAAATACAACCACCACAGAACAAAGGATACTTACACATTTTGTAATTTGATAAATTTACTGGAGTCTGCTATCATATCAGGAATTGTGCCCCTGACAGGTAAGCATCCTTGCCCCTCATTTGCCACAAATTCCTTTACAGCTCGAACCAGAATCCAGAAGGAAGGGGACTACAAACACACAAGAAAATTATGTACGTTTTAAGCGTTATTTATTATGTTTTTTCTACATTTATGTATCAAACCTTTAATTACTCATTACCTGCTCTGTGAGATTTATGCAGCAATCATCATTAAAAATCTCTTCAATACACCTTGGAATCTGTAAAAACAAAATTGAGTTTGTATTTAACTTGATTTTACCTCTTGAATTACCTCAATACTCATCACATAGGTGACCCAACTCCAAGTGATCTCAGAATTTGTTTAGTCAGAAGTCCTTTGCAAACCTTCATTTCTTTATAGAATCAGTACTGTAGCTAGCAGCTTTGGTACAGCACAAACTTCAAGGAACACTTTCTGACCTCTAGCAAAACACTCAAACCAAAGATCATCCCCACCAGTGAGGGCTAATTCTGTATTATTACAGCAGCCTGCCTTTTGGATTCTCATTTGCAGATTAAAGCTGTAGAAGTTTGAGAGGAACACAACAATGAGCTCTGGTTGTTGACTTTTTCTTTCAAGTCATCAGGAAGGCAGCTTCCCTTCATGAACCAGCAAATCAAGAGTTTGCATAAGCCACAGTGTCACAGTGTCCAGATCTATTCTACTGCACATAATTTCAATTTTACAATTGTATTCATCCTTTCACCTACATATCCATGTTGCACATGGAACCTCTGTGCTAAAAGTGAATGTTCTGAAAAAGTAAAGCATTTGATACTACTTCAAATTTATTGTACGTTTATTTTACCTTTGTAGTATTTAATGCTGTGTTCACATTTTTTATAGCTTCTTCAAAGTTTTCCTCATCTTCTGGAGTCCCATTTTCATTCTTTAAGACACCTTATTGAAGAAAAAAAACACATCACAATGCCCCAAATAACATCTCATCATTTTGGTCTCACCAACAGAGCACATTGGTATTGTACATATGAGGCATAAACACCTCAGTAGCAGAAAATGAAATTATCAAACAAAACATACTGACAGAACTGACCACATATACATGTGTGCTGATGTTAAACAGAAGTTATTTACCACAAGAATAACATTATTTCTGTGAGAAAAATAATTAAGTTCATAATCACAAGACAAAGGTAGATGCTGCTTAAGAAGAAATTAAACAAGAAATTAAACTCTCCCTCTGATCTTTTTTTTCTGTTTTTTTTTTGTTTGTTTGTTTTTTAAGCTAAATACTTATGAATCCAGCAATTTCAATTAATAAAAGGAATCCAGTAAAATACTAATTTAATAATTTAAGTTAGCCACTACTGCTCAGTCAGACACTACAGATGAAGGTGACAGAATCATCCTTAGAAGCAACTTACAGGTAGGTCATGTTTAAATGATGAGGAAACACCATTTCTCAACCATTTAAGATCATGTATTTCTAGATGTCAAAAACATCTCATTAATTTTATCATCTGCAAAAGATGTTCAATTGGAACACCTGTATAAATGAAGCCTGTTCACAGACTGCAATATATTCAGTAGCTCCATAATCTCTCTTGACCAGTAATTTAGGACCGCAATGCTTACCAACAATTTGGTCAGCCAATCAATAAAGTGCTTCCAGTCAGTAGCAAAATCAATGTCAAAAGCCACTTACTTTCTTCTTTATCACGTGTGCAATGTCAATATCAACATTTTCAGCAGGATTTTCTCAGTGCCTCTCCTCCCACCCAAATCAAAACACGCTCTTGATCTTAAACAGTAAGAAACACTGCTGAACTGTATTTGTAAGCAAATAGGGAATCTTAAGATTCATCTATTTGAAGCAAACAGGTCGCAAAAAGATCACACTGCACAGACCAACAGACTTCCATAAATCAACCTTGAGAGAACTTGCACATTTCTACCAGCACAGAAAATCAACTCCTAGGATATATATTACCTTGCCGGATCAGCTGTCTGAAGGCTTCTTTTTCTTTGTAACTTTTAGGCAACTGATCACTTTTCTAAATTTAAAAACACAGGAAGTTTGTATTAAAGATACTTGAAGATCTTCATCGTGCCCAGACTGCTAAACTCCACGAGTCTGACCAAGTTCACGTACGTTTATTTGTATTTTAATTAGTAATATTTTTATTATTCCATGTTGTCACATACTACCAAAACAATAAGCTAGTTTAGAAAAGACAACTCTATAGAAGTGGAAATAATTATAAAAATAGGCTAATAACTTGTCCAGTTTTGCATTATACCTCATTGAACCATTTTGTTAGATACTTGGCAACAATCACAATCCATGGAGTGTGGCTGTGGTCCTGTAATTGAAAAGCATAGAAACTATTGTCAAGCTTAGAAGAAACAAAAACAAGAGACAAATCACAAACTTACTTAAAAGGTAAACTTTAATATCCCCTACTACTTCCGCTACTTTCACAAAAATGCCACATTTCACATTTTCTTTCTGGAATAACATTTCCTAAACACCGTACCACAAATTATAATTCCTTTGTCTTAAGAAAGTGTGGCTGAGCTAAGTGAAACTTTTCTGAAGTGGAACTTCTATTATGCACAAATAGCCACACTGCAAACCTCTGCAGCAGCAAGGAAGTCATAATCTGTCTACTAACAAACTGCCCATGAATATTCTTTATTTCCTAAGATCTGCTCCTTGCTAGAGATTGAAATACAGACAATACCATTTGGGCCACACGTTAAAAGCAGTGCCTTGTGACTGATTTACTGTCACCTCTATTTAAGTAAGCCTCATCACAAAAAAACCCACCATCTGCCAAGAGATATTCTCACAGAATCCCTGTTCTGTGGTCAGCATGTCTTAGGGCACACATTGCAAACCACATACCAACCTTTTTGTCCATATGATCCAAATCATAAGACTGAATGTGCTCTGTCAGTTCTGGAAACGGCTTGTCCAGCCTCAGATCTTCTAATGCATTGTCAGGATGAGATTCAACAACTGTGAAAGAAGTCACACAATGTACTTCATTGTTTTATACCCAACCTTCAACACAGACCTATACATCAAATGCAGTGCATCACGTGCTGGGATAGCTGCTTGATTCTCAAAGCGTTTTGTGTACATTAATTTTAATGTCAGAAGATAGTAAAATTGAAACCTCTCTACTGCAGCCCATAGTTCCAATGAATTTTTCACAGTATACTGGTGAGGAGCTGCAAACCACGTGAAACTTAAGAAATGCTGAATATCTCACAAGGAAAACAATCTCAAAAAACCCCCAATCCTCTAACCTGGATGTTCTTTGATGATGACTCTCATATAACCAACCAGTCCATAAGTCCTACAGATTAGCAAAGGGATGTTAAAATTCCAGAGGAGTTCAGCTAAGCGTAGCACTGTACTGTAAGGAAAAAGACAATTTGTTCTTCAGATACCAGAGAACAACAATAGTTAACTATGAAGTCAACTCTTGCACAAGTTACATATGTGAAAAGCTTTCTATGAGAATTCCACCATCATGATTCTAAGCACACATAATTCATTCCCTTACAGAAAGGGATTTCGCGCAGGAATTTATCATAGCCTGGAAACATGCTTATCCATTGTCTTATTTATATTTAGCTCCACTGTCACAAATGCTCTGAAGATTAATTAAGCAAAAAAAGTCAATGAATTGTGAAAGACAAAAGACCTCTTTTACAGACATGCATAACTTCTACTGCTTTCCAGTAAGCAAGAGAGGTGGGAAGGCAATGCACTGAGTATTAACAACTTCAGATGATTCTTTACCTTTCTGATAGTTGTGTTGCAACCACTAGGTTAAATCGATTAAAGAAGGAAGGGTCATTGTCTAGAAGGTTTTCTGGACTCTGAATAGTAGAAAAAAAATTTGTCACAAAACATGATAAAAATTTCTGGTAACAAAGTATTTTCAACTTTGAATATAAAACATTAAGCAAAGACTACAAAGCAGCGATGAAATTACAAAACAATGTTCAAATACACAGATCTAATTTTGGAAATTTAAGACCATCTTCAAAATTCTTTATCATGAACCTACTTAAACTACCACACTATTGTGTGGTAGCATAATGGCTAGTTATTATTTCACAGTCATAATGCTGTAATGTTTAAGAAAAGAATAAATTCACAAATAATTGGGAAGAAAAAGAAAAACAAACCTCTTCCACAAAGTTTCCAGAAACATCATTATTCAGTTCTTGCAGAAGTTCAGTAGCGCTCTGGGCACGACTCTGTTCCGGAGCAATGAAAACAAGGTTTAGCTTCATGAAATGCAATTTAGATAGTACATTAGTACTACACTTGCTACATGGTAAAGAGATTTCTTCATAAACAAAGCTTGGAATATCTTGCTTACCTGGAGAAAAAAAATACACTAGCCATAACAGCATGCACTTGTTTGACACCAGTTTTAGTGATATTTTGAAAACAAAACAACTGCAAAGCTATTTATGAACTTCCAGGTTTGTTGGAACATTTTTAGGAGTTACTCAAAGCTTTTTTATACTCTCCTGTTCCTCTGGTTTCAACCCCATCACCCTCTGCTCTGAGCATTACTCCTTCAACCACAATTTTCTTCCACCTTATACTTCCAAAGACATTCTCAACCAGATCCTATTTTCTTCATTCAATCTTTCCAGAACTGAGTTTATCTTCTCACTTATGAAGAACTCAAAAATAAGCATGGGAGATTTATTAAAGAATACAGAGTTTTTAACCAGTACGTATGTTTTGGGGAATTACTCAGATGCAGTGTTAGGAGTATTTACTCAATTGAAACTTAGAGACATTTTTAAACACTGAAGTTACATCCTTACCTGACCAATGTGGCTTTTTTGAAGAAAGAAACTGAAAAGGAGACAAGAAAAAACACAATACGTGAATTTCTATTTCAAAGAAAAATAACATTAAACCCCCTTCTGTACTGCAAAACATGTTGTTGACTCTCACAAACGAAGTTCCCATTGAAGTCTGCTTCTCTCCTCCCTGCCTTCGTTTTATTTTCCTTATGATCAGTTTCTTAAGGAAAACTTTCACTGCCTCAGCCACCAATCTGAAAAATAAGACAAGCCAAACCCCCCAGAAGCCAGGATCATACTGCAGATTCATTTTCACTAGGCTCATTAAAGACTCATTAGTACTTATTTCTTCGCGTAACAGAATATCCTTACCCCACAAGTAACCCCCTAGAAAGTCAGATATTTGTAGCTATCTGCCTGAACTATAAGAGAAAGCGATCTAGAATTAGTAAAGACAGATTATTTTTGGTAGGAACGATCTGCAGTGTTCCTTATCCTCTCCCCCAGCTGCATACCCTTTGAAGCTATGAAACCTAATGAAGGATTATCAGTCACGGTTTCACAACAGCAAACTAATGAAAATACATTTTGCCAGCAAAATTACTATGGCACTGCGGAAGATAACCTAAACCACGCTGAGGTGAAAGCAAATCTTACTCATGTCTCAATAACAGCTAACAAGTTATTTACAAATATTTCTGTAGTGAGTATACCATTGCCTTTATAAACTCAATGCATGAAGAAAACAGACCTACAAGATATGAAAACAGCAACTAAAGGAAAAAAGTTTAGCAGTAAATACCAAAGTGCCGATCGCGTATGCTGTATTTGTCACAAACATCGAAAGCCATAAGAGACTTGGAGAAAAACACACAGGCTTAACAGTATGAATCATTTCATATAATTTAAAGAGTACAGGGATAAAACAACGTATGGAATCCCGTTACTTCCTCATTTGCATACAACGACAGTAACAAACCTACTTATTTCCAACGTCTTCTCCAGAGACCCGATTCCCATCCACAATTGTAAATGAACCAATACCTTGGTGAAAAAAAAAAAGAGTGTCACTAACTAGACACTATGCGAACCTACCAGCTGCATCACTAAGCACGCACACAACTGGTATTTACTCACCAGGTAGCACTAGATTTTTGAGTATTTCAGTTCCTGTGGCTGTTGCGTTTATCACACAAACATGGGCTGCCTCTAAAGCTTCTTGTCCATGGTCACCCCACAGTCTATATTGGGATAAAAACACAAACATCCTGCAAGTGTTTCATTTCTGTTGGTAAAGTGAATACAAAGAAATGAATAAGCAATTTTTTAAAAAATAAGCTGCCACAAATGAAGGCTGGCATACTGCTTCCTGCAGGCTGGTGAGAAGGGCGAACCAGCACCAACTGAAATAAGCTTTCACTTGGAAAACTCACTGCGACAAACCTGAATATCTCTTAAAGAACAAACTCGTTAAGCGGCATTTCATTTTCTCCATCCTTACCCCCTACATCATACAAACACGCACACGTTTTCCTACTGTAACGCACTTAGCTTTTAAACCACCAGTACGGGCCAAAACACTCCTCGTGCAAGAGTTGCCGTTGGAAAGAAACATTAAAACAGAATGCTTTTTTCCATGGGTTCCGTTACAAACGACACACTTGTACCGTCTGAGATGCGGGCAGACCCCGGGATGCTCAGCAGCCGGGAGCATGCAACAGTTAACATAGACAATGAATAAAGTTCCTTTTATTTGTTCACGTTTAGCGTTAGAACATCAGAAACAAGAGGGAACCAGAAGCACGACGCCAGCAGCTGGGACACACGTGGGCAAACGCGGAGCGGCAGAAGCGCCTGGGCCGAAGCTTTGGCCGCGCCGATCTCACGGCGCCGCGATCCCAGCGCTCGGCGTCGCGCAGCGCGCCTTCTGAAGCGGCACGGAACGCACCGCGGCTCCTGCTATCACTGCAAACTGCAGCGGGCACGAGGGCCGGGCCCGGCCCCAACAAGCCACACCGCAGGCGGGGGCCGCCGCCCGCTCGGGCCCGCCCCCGAACCCCGGGCAGCTCTTCCTCACGGCCGGCACGGGGACTCCCGGCGGTGCGGCGGGCCCGAGCCCAGCCCCTCCCAGCGGCCGGCCCCGCCGCAGCGCCAGCGTCCCCGGTACATCGCGACGGAAAGAGCAGCATCGCAGCGTGCGACCGCCTCACTCGAATCTTTCCAGCTGTTTTCGTCATTTTGGTTCCAAAAAAGGAAGAGGACTCAAAAGCTGAGACTGTAGAGAGCCTAATTAATGAGGATCGTTGTTGCAAAGAAGTTTTACGTCAGTGGCAATAGAAATGCCTCTGCGCATCGGACCGTTGGGATGCTGGCACCAGCAGACCAACTGCAGCAGTGTTCTGAGATCCTCCAGCACCAACGGAACTCCTGTTTAATCTCAGAGATGCCATGGAAGAACCAGGGTGCACAGCAATACACAGGAGAACCTCCTCAAAGCCATGCTGCTGGTCCCTCTTCCTGCACACCGGCTCACTAGCTGCTTCCTGCTCAAGCCGCAAGCTGTACTAAAGCAGCATGCTCTTTCCAACTTCTCTCCCTCACCTCCCATCCACCATTTTGGTCCTAACTCCTACTCCTGCCTCCCAAGGCTCTTTGAGATCTCAGCCCATCCCAGAGGCATTCCCAGAGTGCTCACACACCACACCAAGACAGAAGTTTCCCAAGCCCGTTGCTCTTACAAAGCTCCTGCACGCTCCCCTTTTCCCAAATCCATACCATACGCTCCAGCCACGCTCTGCTGATACTTTATTTGATTCCAAGGCAGGAAGCTGATCGGCACTGATTGGGCCCAAGGACTCCAAAAGCTCTCCCAGCCTGCCCTTGGCCAAGCACGGCTCTCAGCACAGCCTTGTGCCTACAGGCAAACGGCACAGACCCATGACGATCCCTTGTCTTCTCCTGACCCGTCATTTGTCACCCTGCCAGCCCTCCTGTGGGACAGCACCACTCCAGCTGCAAGGAAGGGTTCCCTTTCCAACGCCTTGCAGCAGAGTGCCAACAGTACTCAGAGCTTCTTTTCCTTCCAGTTCATGCTGAGCTCCTAAGCAAAAAGCAAACGGTGGTGATCAAAACCTACACCCACCCCTGGGAACCAAATCATTCTGTAGCTGTTTCCTGATCCTTTTAACCAAGCCCGAGTTCCCTCAGCCTCCTCTCAGTCTGCTTGCTGCTGAGACTCCCCGAGAGTGGGAATTGGGCATCAGCTTCCAGCTTTCCTCTCCGAATGACAAGCCTTTGAGTTTTAAAGGATAGCCATCCTCCAGCAAGCTATGGAAGAGCCTTTCAGTTTGACGTTTTTATAAACACCAACCTTTTTATCTTCAATGTTTGTTGTTGGAGGAAATCCCTTCTAGTTCTTACGCATGTATAACATATAAAACAATTGAATTAATACCATATGGGGGTAGAGGGGTGAAAAGTCACGTCTACAGCCAAAATAGTTCAGGAAAACTGTACAGCTGAGGTTTAAGATTGCCTACAGTGACTTTGAATTTTGTTTAGACATCAGTGTTAATACTTCGTATGGATTATGTGCAGATTACAACAGTATGTGCTGCGCACTGTGTAATTTATGAACTACTAAACTTAATTCTTATGCTTTGGGGTTGTGAGTTATAACCGAGCAGAATCTAAACTACCACCAAATGGAAGACTTTCTCTTTTTTCTTGATTAACATAAAACTTCAGCGGGTTGGCAGGGTGCGCAAAACCCAAGGCCAAACACTTGCATACTCATCCTCAGCAAGCTGACAGCTCAAGTTTTAGAAATTTCAGTATCTTCTATGCTCTTCACATGTATAACAGTAGTGGTGGAGCTTCCAGCAGTGCCATCTGACTGGCTTAGTGCTGTATGTGAGACTGAGGGTGGCAGCAAGGAAGTGCTTTTGTGTCTCTGAACTACTGAGGAAGGGCTGATGGTTACACTGAGTAATGCAGGTGTATACAGTCAGGAAATCTGCAGGCATCCCGGCAGCACTGACGACAAGTCTGCATGGTCTTCAAAAACAGAGCTGCAACTTTTTGATTGTGGTGGCACGGGGTGTTTTTTTTCACCTAGCTTGACTAGACACCAACCCAGCTGTGACAGCAGGGAGCCCAGGGCAGGCCAAGCCTCAATGCTGGCTTACTTGGGCTCTCATGAATGACATTTCTTGCTCCCAATCCACGAGTTTACACAGCAGACCTTCAACAAACAGCTTTGCAGAGGAGGAAGGAACCACTATAAAGAATATACCTGGAAATCCTAAGCAGCAGAGGAGGTGCTGCTACTGCCCTGACACAAAGCTGCAGGCAGAGGTGGACCCCACAGCCCTCCTCAGCCCTATCTCACCTATCTATTGGCACTGCTCAGAGAACAACCAAGGTTTGGCCGGATTGGGCTTTTGTTCCTTGTGGATATTCAGCATCTGGGGCTCTATCCAGCAGCTGAAACACCATAAGGACTTCTACAAATTACGCCCTTCAATAAATTATATTCTACTTTGACACATTTTAGTGTTTACAAGGTTTACTTGGGAGATGAAACAAAAGTTAATTACATCAACTGATACGTCAAGAAAATGGATGGATTTGATATCCCCTCCAGATGGGCTTCCTTTGCCTGGCAGCACGCACAGCACATCTTACAGCAGGGAGACAGAACGTATTAGGAAGGCACATCTCAGCCATCAGACTGACACTTCTTTATTACAGCGTATTTATTTTTTATCACGTGCTTTGACAGAAGTCTCATAAAGTGTTACGCTCCTTCTGTAGGGTCAAAGTCTGGTGACCTTCCATGATTTTACAGAGAAGGAACATAATTTTAGAGGGCATGTTTATTATTTCTGAAAACAGTCTGTTTTCTATGCCAAGAGAACGGTTTTTCTGGACGACTTAGATGACAGCTCCACTCCACTGGCTCGCCCTCCTGACGAAGTCTCTCCTGCCAAGTGGTTTTGATCACAGTCTGGCAAACAGCACCACATTAATAGTAGAGCTGAGCAAATAACCTCCAAAACACTGCTGATTTTTTTAAAAAACTTCTTTTTACTGCCTGCATAATATCTCCGAATCAAATGCGGTTTCCTTGAGCTCTGAAGGACTCTAATTTTTATAAAGAAAAAATGAAATCCATGGAATCAGAAGGGCTGTTTGCAGAATGGTTAGCAGTGATGAAGCAGCCCGTCTCCCTGTGCCCTAGGAAACAAGTGGCTGAGACCTTCCTGCAGAACTGCACGTGGCTGTCAGTTCAAGCCCTGGAAACACAGCTTGCAGCTCTGTTTGTACTGACACAACCTCCATGGAAGGGGGCAATGAGATCACAGCCAAAGCAAACCTGCTTTAAAATATAGCTCTCCAGCAGCACTTCCATCTCTACATGAAAGCTGATCCTGCCCTTTGCATACTCAGTTCCAGGAGCATCAATGGATTCATAGAATCATGGAATCATTTGAGTTGGAAGGGACTCCTGAAGGCCATCTGGTCCAACTCCCCTGCATGGAGCAGGGACACCTACAGTTCCATCAGGTGCTCAGAGCACAAGCAGCCTGACCTTGGATGTCTGCAGGGATCAGGCACCCATCACCTCTCTGGGCGACCTGTGCCAGTGCCTCACCACCTTTATCCTAAAAACCTTTTCCTTATATCAAATCAGAATCTCCCCGATGAGTATCTGTAATTCCCTTTGTCAAAGCCTAATCCCGAAGTCTCTCTGGGTTCTGTTCAGTGCCTTGAAGACCATTAACACAAGGCTTCACATCTGCAGCTCAGCCTTCCTGATCTACCTTTCTCGCCTTCCTACACAAACCTTGGGACAGATTGCTCTGTTTTGGCAACTAAAACCAGCATAGAGTCATTGCTCCACTCTGCTCCTCAGCCATCCCAGGCAGTTTGTTAAGCAGTAATTCCTCCTTGACCTTGTTCTATCTTTCCAGGGGAAAAAAAAAATATATATATATATATAAAAAATCACTCCTTAGTCCCTCCTCTTTCAACATTTCGCTTCGTTTCCCTTCGGAAGGGAGTGCAAACTTGTTTTCACTAGAGGGAAAGAAAACTATTATTTAGTTAGTAATTATTTCTAATCCAATATACCCACTCTGGTAGCAAATAGCTGCTTTCATGCACTCAAAGGCTCTTAGCAGGCACTGATTTTTAAGAAACTAATCACACATGTACAGAGGTGACTGAGAGCAGTCACTTAGCATCACAAGGGTTATGGCATTTATCCTTTGTAGGTCCACCAACCCAAGCTAATGTGGAAGCCATGGAAAACCCCCTTCAATTGAAGGCTTATAAAGTCAAAGAGAAAAAATTTAAAAAACACCAAAAAGCTGTAAACTGTAGACTCATAAGCTTTAATCATCCCCAAATCACCACTAGATTGAACTACAACTCACTTAAAATATTTCTCTCTAATGCTCAAGACAGAGTGGTAAGAGAATATGATTTCAATTAGCTCCCTGCAAACTTACAGCTGCTATGGTAACCTATTAAAATTTATTTCCTTCCATTGTGGCTCATATTAAGTTGCAGCTATAGGGTTGCATGCAACTTCAACCATTACAGACTTTATAAAATGAAAAGTACGGAAGAATTTGTTTTAGAAGCTCCAAAGGTTACACACAGATGAATGATGAAAGCAGATTACTAAAATAAAGAGCAGGTCACACCTTCACCTACTGCAGCAGCATTTCTTCAATGTCTTTTTGAAAGGCATTGCCACCTTCCACTGAGCATTCCTCCAGCCTCAGAAGCAGCTCCTCCAGCTATTTTTTCTTGCTACAGCGTTTTTCACTGCATCTGCTGACTACCCCTTTCAGTCTTTTGTTCCCTTCCCATAACACTGATGTTCACTGTGAACAAGAGAGACATTGTCCCGTGCAGTGATGTGCCCGCATAAGCACTGCAAATGAAAGACTTGCAGTGAAAGCCTAAATCATCTTTGTAAACGCTGTGTTTACACTGGAAAAGGACAGCGTGACAGTAAGCAAGTGGGACTTGGGAAAACAAGAGGAGGAATAACACATTTAAATTCAGTACTTGCACAAGAGAGGTAAGGAGCAGGAGCTACCTGGATGCAGAAATCATGGTACAAGTTTGAAGGTAAACATCCTGTGCTCCTCACAGTCTTACTCACCAGATTAACCAGGTACAGTTTTCACCAGCTACCTGCAGGCTTTGAACTGGAAAGTGCTCAGCATGTCTCACCAACGAACACGCTTTATATTGGCAGAAAAATGAGATCAAAGTGCAAAACATCACAGGTGGATCTCCAAAACGTGTATGAACTACTGCAATGAAGCACAGGAACTTTGAGATGAAGCAATCTGAGCCCCAAAATACAAGGAATATAAAAGGAAGGCAGTATCTTAATAAGGAATAAAGTGTGAAGAGTTGAGAATAAACAGCACAGATGCATGCTATTAATTTGCCACAAGGTGGCATGTGCTGATCTACAAAAAGTTTCAGCCAGGTAAAGTTTCTAAGATCCAAACAGCAAGACTTGGATCTGGGAAAGGTGGGTTCAGCCTCATGGAGTTATTCTGCGGCTATCTGCTTTGAACTCAGCCCTACAGAATCTCACTATGTACCCAGAAACATCACCAAACTTGAACGCATGCTTCTTCCTGCAGGAAGTTTGTGCATCATGTAATTACACAAGCACCAATTTGGGAGCAGATATCCCACAGCACACACCCAGCCATGCTCAGCGTTCCAGGCCAGGCCCAGCACGAGGCTCCACCACCTCCCAGGGCTGCCCATGGCAGCAGGGCATGCTCCTGCTGAGGAGTGGATCGAAGACATCAATGCCTAGAAACTTAACAGCACAGGTTTGTTACCGTTCAGTCAGACATTCTTTAGCAGCAGTGCCAGGAAGCGCTGGGGATATTTCCGCCAGAAGTGCTTCAAAGATGACATGATTCAGAGTCCATCAATCTCCACAGATAGTACGTATTCATCAATTACCCGTGAGATAATTAACACATACACACCTATCTCAGGCAGTGATTTATCAGGTTTCCAGTCTTCTATTCCATGGTCTCTTCTACTGTCTGGTGTCCTTTTAGCATCATGACAGCCCATTCAGCAGCCTCTTCCTTCATCCTGTGGCCTTCTTCGCTCACCCTCTACATGAGCTCTCTTCATTGACAAGTGCTCAGTAGGAGAATGCCTATTAGAAGTAATTTATAGGTACCAAAATTGTAATATTTGCTCACTCAGCCATTATTTCTGAACACCTGCTTGTCCTTGGATAGAGGTAAGTTTAGCAACCTGCCTTCTAATGCTATAAACCGGGGTGCTGGAAGACAAGGAGGCTTCTTTTGATGCTCGGCAAGCCTACTCACGTGGTTTCATTATTGTTTCTTTTGCTGTAAAGCAGAATAACCTTACAACACGTTCTAGTCTATAATGCCACCTCCCTAACTATTCACAACATCTAAAAGCTATTACAGTTTTGCAAGCAAGAACTAATAATACAACAACTCAACAGCCGCATTTCTAGAAATACGCTACTACAGAATACTGTGCGTTTACTTCAAGTCAGAAGGAATTCCTCCTCTCACCCAACCTCGCTACTGACACAGCCAGGGAAGCTGCCCCGGGACGCCAGGCAGCGCCAACGGGAAGGAAGCAGCCGGCAGGCGGTGCCTCGGGAAGCGGCTAAGAGACGTTACACCGCATCGCAGCTTTCAACCGCCGCCTCCTCGCCGCCGTCCCGAGGCCCGGCACGGCCATACTCCGCTCCCCCGCCCGCGGCGCATGCGCGCGGCCCGGCCCCGCCTTCC
>JAOWBP010050948.1:0-17222 GCA_028571105.1 Tragopan temminckii | reverse complement strand
ATAAAACAGGCACGGCCTTCAACGCCACCGCCAACAATTCCTGAAAAACAAATTGAAATTTTATCCAAAATAAACAAGGAGAACAAGAAAAATAATGAAGAAAGACTATTGCCACTACAACAACGACGACGAGAAGAACAAGCATTGCTAACATATCCTGATACCATCAACATCAATAGGAATTTTGTACATCATCAAAAACCAGAAGAATATTCGCCGAACAATGACTTCATTGGTTTGATTGACGTCCAACAACCCGAACAACAAGCCGAAACAAGCAGCAAAATGACGATGATTGCTGATGCCAAGAAAACATCCAAAACGACGACGTCGGAATATATTGACGACCACCAAGAATCATCATTCGAAAAGAATGAACAGCATTATTATTATTTGATGGAACAACATTGCTCGACACTAGATCGATTTGTTAGTGATGATGATCGAGGTCAAACAACAACAACATCGACAGAAAGAGGAAAAGTAGAAAACATGGCTTCAACACAATACGTTGAAAATATGAGCCAAGTGTCAAATTTAAACCAACGAATATTGGATTCCAAACATGAATTATTATGGCTTATTGAACAATTTAAATTGGGCATTTCCATTAAATGTTTTGAACGTTTATTCAATCATTGGGAAACAATGTACCAGGATGTTTTAAAAGGTCAAATTTCAGAAGAATTTCAACATTCTTTCAATGAGATTAAAAAACTATGCGCACTACAAGACGGAGATGAAGAATATGAGGATGAGTATGAAGAATTCAAACAATCGCAACAACAAGATGACAACAATAATACAAGCTTGGTTAGTTTGGTTTGAAAGGCTTCATTCTCATAATTTAACCCTTTCTGTCTTTTTGAAAAAAATTACTATTGATTTTAAATTTAACATGAGAAAACAGAGTTCAAATTAATATAATTTCACTATAATTAATAATAAATATTCGAGAAAAAAATATGAGAAATAAAACCAAAAAAAAACATTTTTTGGGTTGTGTAGCTCGACTGCAAAATTAATGTATTTGATATTTGCACTAATGAACAATAATTTCATTTTATTTTTGGTTTTTTCTAATGTAATTATCCACGAAGAGAAAAAAATCAATGATGATCCTCTCTGTGTGGAAATTCTAGGCTGCTTTGATTATAGCAGTCTAGCATCAGTCTACATGGCCATTTATTTTTTGCACACACACACAGAATCTCATCAATGGAATCGTCTGGTTTGCATCATTTTTCGTTTGTTCCAAAGGTGTATTTATTATTAATTGAAGCCAACACCAAAAAACCGAAGAAACATAAAAAACCATAAAAGCCTTGACAGCATTAACTTAAAAAAGAAAGAAGAAAAAACACACCGAACATTTTCTTTTTTATGGATTAATCTTTTATAGGCAAATAATAAAAAAAATCTAAGAACAACCGGGTCATAAAATGCAATGCAGTGAAGCTTACTGCTATTGTTTTAATGGTCTACACACATAATAAACAATCTATTTTTTTCAAAAAAAAAACATTATATACGATACTAAATATATCAACACATTCAAGATGTCACATACACACTACATTGTATTTTTAGGTTTATCTAGCCATATCAAATGCCATTATTACCGTTCATAATACCGTACGTGAATTATTATTATTATTATTATTATATTTCCGGTATGCGGAAAAATTAAGCTAGGAAGAGAAAAAAATTCATGTCGACGCCTTTTCTCACTTGTGAAAAATAAACAAAGGAAAAATAAATAAATCAACATCAGAATTTAACAACCGGAAACAACAACTAGTTTTTTTGTTTGTTTGTTTTTCTCGGAGTCAGCAAATCATCATTGGAATAAATAGAACAAACAAACAAACCAATAATAATCATAGTGATTAGGATCATATGTCTGGGTGAAAATTGCTCTTGATGAAGATGATGATTATATGCCCTGAAACTTGAACTACTCAATTCCATACGATTCTAGATGATTCTGTGTTATTGTGAATTTGCAAGCAATAACAAAAAAGCACTAATAATATCACGGGATATACATAAATAACAATCATAACAACAACAAAACAAGACAATAATTCATATAAAAAGAAATTCTATGCTGGCCAGAATTTTTATATTGATCCATTGCTGTGCCCACTGTGAGGAATCGCCTTAAAGGAAACGCCATAAACAAACTAGCCATTTGGTTATTGTGATTATTGCACTTGGATAAAATAATAACCATAAAGAAATCAAGAAATATGTTCTGTCCCTCATATTTGAACGGACCAGTCTAGACCTATAGGGGTTTGGAATTGTATTTTTGGGACTCTGGAATACCCTTAGTTAACTTAGCCAATTTGTTCAATAAAAAAGCTCTTTCAACATCCTGCATTGGGCAATGCATCTTAAAAGCATTGCAGAGAAGCTCACTGTGGCTTATTTTTTCTAAAAGAAAATTTTCCAATCTGAGATGTAAAGTGAGAATTCATCTAAAAGATTAAAACAACTTATGGATCAACGATGATGAAAAATAATAAATGATATTGGATTCCAAAATTAGATCATCATTACCAACATCCAAACAAAAAAATCATGGATAATATGATAATAATGAATATGAATTATGATAATATTCTTCATAAATGACATATGATCTATTTTAGAGATTGAAGCAAAAAAATGATATCAATACTCCTTAGAAACATTATTCTTAGAATCCAAATATGTCATTTTTTGCTTGTGATGAAATACAAAAGCATAATAAGTGTATTTTGATTCTAGGAAAAGAAAACAGTAAAAATAAAACTTGAAATAGAAGTGAATTTAATTTCATTCTTGACTGAATTCACAAACAAATCATCGAATCAAACGAATCACTGACGAATCAAATGACAAAGATGGATTAGATTCTTTTTTTATATTCTTATTGCTGTAACAAAAAAAATTGTTTTTCAAACACAAGAAAAATTGCGCAAAATCGGACAAGCGGTTTCTTTTCAAAAATGAGCATCCATAAATCAAGACTATAAGTTTTAACACAAAAATTATTATCATTGATGGAGATATTCGGGCAAAATATCGCACCAAGAAAAAAAATGATATAAACCGCAATTCAAACAATTGATGAGAAGATAGACTTTTTTGGATATTTTATTGTTTTATGATGATTCTTCTTTGTATAATGATAATTACTTTTGGTATGAGAGTGAGAGACAATGTTCCTATAGAAGTATCCCATTGATAATGATGATTACACAAGATCATCAAATAACCAATGAACAGCAACAACAAAAAACCATTTATAATGTTCTGTTTTGGAGCCCACACAAGAATGTCATACACACACACAACAACAAGAATAAAAATAATGTGTGTATGTAACATGATAATGAAACAATCGACATCGAACCACTAAAACACAAAAAGGATAACATTGTCTGAATAGCTGTTGTAGATGACATGAAACCAAAAAATAAAATAAAATAAATATTGTGTCCTGTCAGCCTCATTAAAGCTATAGAGAAACAAAAGCATATAATATTGAAATCGATATATCGATGATCAACAACGATACTCTGTCCACCACAAAAACTATATATTTTTACCCTTATGATAATTATAATTTATAATCAACTAAATTATTATTATTATTATTTACAACTTTTCTTTTTGGATGAAGTTGATGAACGAAAAAAAATCAAGAATGAATTCTATTTTTTTCTCAGTGTCTGGGTCTGTGATAATAATGTTCTGGTGGTGTTGTGTGCGAGTGGGTGGACATTGTCCACAACCAAAAATAAAAACAAATAAAAATATCGAGAAAACCGTTATAAGAGATATACGCCACATTAAACATGCATTACCAGACACACATGCACAAACCAGGAAAACAGATATGGATGTTCCAGAAAAGAAGAATCCAACTGAAAAACAACAAAAAAAATAAAGTTTGAGAATTCTTCGTTGTTTTATTATTCGATGTCCATTAATTTAGTGATCGTCCATCCATACTATAAAAAAATAATAGAAGAATTGGTTACTTGACAATAGTTGTTTTATAATAGTGATTGATCCAAAAAAAAACAGATAACTAACATACAACGAAAAAAAACAAAAGAAAAGACAAGAAGGAATTCCAATTTTTTTGTGATCAAAGATCAAGAATTCCAGAGATTTTCAAGCGTTTCTTTTTTTAGATCATCAAAGAAAGAGCAAGTAATGATAGACGAAACCTTTGTATAAACGATCCAACATGAAACTTTTTTCGTTTCATGTTCACTTTTTTCGTTTGTTTCATTGTAGATGTTCTTCTTTTAAGTTTGTTGTTTCGGTCCAATGTTCATTTTCTTTAGGATTCACTTAACTTTTTTTGTTGTTATTTTTGGGCCATGTTTCTTTTAGAAAATTTGTGAACTTGAAACCAGAAACAACAAGAAACAGCTTAAAAATATATAAACTTAAAATAAATTTACTCTAGTTATTCAGGTTTTTTTCGGAAAAAGCATACTTAAATGGAAAGAACCAAAAAAACAAGGAAATATAAATAGATAAATATTGATAAAAGCAACTGGCTAGACAACAATAAACCTTTTCACATTGACATTTCAATCACGAATTCTTGATAATTTATTTGTTGATGATAAATCAATATAAAAAACAACAAGCCAGTTCTGTCCATCAAAAAGAAACTTTTTTGTTGATGGTGATGATTGAATTAATATATTTGGCACATATCTCTATAAAAGTCTTTTTTTGGCTAATGGTCTTGCTAAAAGTTTCTTTGGATTCAAACCTTTTTTGTTTGTTTGTTCGCAGGTTCGTTCTGCATGATCTGGAATTCACAATAATTCCGTTCAATGTGTTCAGGAATTTAATAAAACGTCATTATCAATAACGTTTCCATTCAATTATTAGCATCCCTAATCAATTTTATTTTCTTATTCTGATGCTTCGAGAAAAAAACTATATTTCCAACCAATTCCCAAATGTGAATTATAACACATTTCATCATCAAATAATAAAACCTAGGTTTAAGAAAATGTTTTATATTTTTCTATATTTTCTTACTAAATAAGCAAGGATTGGAAAGCATTTAATAAGAAGTAGCATTTCTAAATATAGTTCCTGTATTCTAATGAAAGTAAACTTTCCTGAAATGCATTTTTTCTCTCTAAAATTTATAAATAAAAAATTCCGTTTTTTATGATTCATAATATTTTTAAAGGAAAAAATAAGAATTATACCCCCAAATCCAACCCAAAAAATGATGATGAGATATATTTCTTGATTGTGAGTTGTCAAATGTCGTTTTTCGGGTAAAAAATGCCAAAAAATTGACTGTTGATGTGTCCTAAAATGATCTCCAATTCAGAAACTAACCCAAAAACTATATTCTTAAATAAAAATTCAAATTTATTTTTTATCATTTTTTAAAAAATTAGCATTTTCCATCGAGATGTTTTTTTGGCCAGCAAAATCAGTTTTTTGTTTGTTGCTTGTTGAAAGTTTGTGCGTGCGTGTGTGATGTTTTTTTTTGGTAATTTGTGTTGGTTGGGTTGGTTCATAACATTTCTGTGGATGCAAACTTTACTTTTGATTGTAGCGGACTGGTTGTGGTGGTCGTGGTCGATGCTTGACTGCTGCTGTTTGTGCTGGTTGTTGTTGTGGTGGTGGTCGTCGTAGTTGTATGTCCGGTTAATGTTCCTAAAGCAATTCCAACTTCATTACTGTTATCAGATAATTGGCTGTTATGTTGATTAATGCTAGTAGTCATATTACTGGTAATGGTCGGCTGTAATGTGATGTTACCATTTCCATTGAAACGAACTCTAGTATCAGTGATTTGTGTGATGCAAGCTTCTGATGCGCAACTATAACGTGCTGCGCCATGGTATCGTCCCGGGCCAAGAAATTGTGTTGGCTTATAATTACGAAAATATGAACAACAAAATACATTCCGAAATCCTTGTCGAAATCTGAAAGTATTTGTTTTAGCAATAAAAAAATAAAACAAAAACGAAAACTTGTTTTACGAAAAACAAACCTTGAATTCAGCCAGCAATAAACAAATGGATTATAGGCACTATTGGAAATGGCCAGCCAATATATACCAAGATAAGTGTGTTGAGTATATTTCGAGTTAATCAATTGTGGATAATGATGAGCAAGCAAAAACCATATGTGATATGGTGCCCAACATAGCTATACAAAATAGATAGCAATATACAATTACAAAAAACACCACGAATAAGAAAGCAACAAAAAAAAACAAAAATTCTCTCAATGTGCCAATAAGCCATTAAAATATGATGTAAAACAAGCTTAAGCACACACACGCAAAAACAACTATAGAATCAAAAAAATAAAGAAGATCCAATTACCCCAAAAATGGCTACCACAATCATCATCATTTTAACAATCTAGATAGACACACAAAAAAAGAAAGAGATAAAAACACCAGATAATTAAATAGGATATAATTAAATTAAATAGATGTTTTTATGGATGAATGGATGGTTGGATAGATTTAGGTCAAATTGATTGTGTCAAACCAAAAATGATGATCGTGAATGATAGTTCGTATTAAAACAAACCTTTCGTTTGGATTTAATGCTTTCCATTTGTTTAGCGGTACATTCACCAATGCTTTGCCATCCCCATAGTTCACGGCCAACCCAAAAATATGTATAACACATCGATGTTATTGGCAGCAGATAAGTGACCAACAGTATAATCACATTATAGCTATTTGGTTTTTGTTAAGAATGGACAAACACACAAACAAACGATAAATTAGTCAGTATTTGAAAAAATAGACACAGAAAAAATAAAAAAATACTAAAAAAGAACAAATATTTCATTACACCAAAAAATAGGCCACCATCAGCAATAATTAATTGAAATAGCTAAATAGAAGAAAAAATATGATACTGACCAATTGGTCAGCGGCAAAACCATCAAACATGTCTTCTAGACTAGACAAAAAGAAGATGAACCGAAAAAATCTTGATCTAACAAATGGAACTAAAATAATTTCTGTCAGCTTGTATCGGTTTTCCTGTTTTTTGTTGGCATTTGACTTGAAACAACAAAACAGTCTGCAAATAGGATGTGCATTTGACAATGGTTCGTTCAATATAAAAAATTAATAAATTGACCATGCACCGGTATAGAACAAGCTTTCTTGTTATAAGCTGCAATGGCAGCAAGTTTTAAGCAATCTACTCGACCTCAAAAAACAATAATCTCTTTCATCACACTTATTAATAAATTGATTAATGTTTTACAAGTGACCAAACAACAACAACGTTACAAGCTACCAAGTTAATCAAAGATAAATTATGGAAGAATAAGCACATTGGCCAATGGCCAACAGGAGAATTATTATGAAACACACAAACACAATATTAACGAGCTATTAATTTAAATTAAGATTACTCAAACTTCCTGGATACATGCAGAGAAAAAAAGGAAACTATCATAAAGAATTATAATGGATTGTAGCCAAATATTTTATGGCCATTAATTTATGAGCTGTAAAACATATAATTTACGATTACGGATTACCAGAATTATTGAAATTATTTTTTTAAAAATTGTAAAATTAAAATTGCCTTTTGATCTTTGATTTAGAGCTTTGGTCGATGATTTTCGATTGATTGCTTGAACCACACAATTAAGTAATTGTTTCACAATTGATGTTTGAAAGTGTTATTTTCTAAGAGTTCTATAAAAAAAACTTATTTCCGGTTAAAATCCTAGAAACTCCGGGTACAAATATTGATTTCCGATTTTCAGTTTACGGATGTTGACGACGTGACTTTCGTCACACACCGCAAACTGAAAATTTAATTATATTTTTGCAACATAAAAAACCTTCTTAAAAAAAGTAACAAAATTTTTGAATGTGATTTTTGACATCGAAAAAATGGTTGCGGCGGTCAATCACGTATACGAAGCGGCAAAATTGATTCAAAAAAGAATCCTGGTATTTTAGTAGGTCTACTTAGTTTTTTTACTAGGACACCGAGAATGCTATGATTACTTTTTTTACTAGGGACAGAAAATTGCAATAATTGTAATTGTACACAGCTTGTTGTTGTCGTCGTTTGGAAAACACACACACACAACCAATAATAACTATGGAGAAAGAAATGATCTTATTTCCGATCTTACATCTTAATTGTATTTTTAGTATTTGATTTGGTTGGTATGGTTTTTTTTCTAATTAGAGAAAGCAAGATTGAAAAAAAGAAGCACTAGGTCAATTGGAATGTTCTTATACCCACACATTTTTTATAGGAAAAAAAACAAGGAACAAAACAGACATCTGAAACAAATGAATATGCTGCCTTTTCTCTTGTTGCTGATGTGGCTGAATTTTTCTTTCTTGGTTGCAATCACAAAAAACAAAAAAAAAATATAATAATAACAGCTGCCATGCTACACAAAACATTGCTACACACACACAAACACAATGAGAGAAAACAACAACAAAAAAAATCTAATTGTTAATTTTGCTCGCATACACGGACAACACAACAGACACCAACTATTATTGAAATAACATTTTTACCGTGTATAATAATAATAATAATACTTACAAGTATTCGATTTTGGATCTTGGTGAAACATCATCATACCATTCCAGTAAACATATAACTGTTGGTTGATGGGGGGTGGTTGTTGGGGTTAGCGGAATTTTGTTGGTTGGTGATGGTTGTGGTGGTGGTGGCAGAAAAAAAGTTGTTGTTGTGTTGATTACAAACAAACATAAAACACACACACACACAATACACATGGATGCCGGAACAAGAATTATTATAATAGGACACCAGAAAAAAATTATTATGCACAGTAACGTTTTTTTGTAGCGATGGTGGTGGTTGAGTGAAGAATATTTGAAACAAACAGGAATTCGTATAGAAGTTGTCGTCATGTTGAGAATCCAGAAAAAAATAACCAGAAAAACGTATTCCATCATGCATAATTAATATTCATTTTTCGTGTACGTTGGTAATTGAATTAAGCATGAAGAATAAAAATGAAATTGAAGAATTATAGCAAATTAATTTTTTTCATTTAAAGAAACTTTATAAAAAAAATATGTTGAAATAAATTTAGTTAATTTTACCTCTTTTATCACCATTTAAGAATTCCTCTTCAACGGTCTTTGAACAGACTATATTCGGACTGGATAAAAGGCTAGCTGCAATCCATATCACAATTATAATGTTCACTGTTGTCCTTCTGGACATTCGTGGCCGTAACGGATGTACAATTGCCAAATATCTAGATATAAATGCACACCAAAACATATATAAACACAAAAACAAATTAAATAAATAAATATTCGATACACACACATACACCAAAAAATGATAATAATAACAATCATGCAACAATAATAATATTAGCAGCCTGTTTGTTATTATAAGAATCAAGAATGCAACGGAATGCTGCATTCACATATTGTGTCTATGTGTGTTTGTCTATGTGGTGGAAAAAATTAGGCCAAAAACAACAACAAAATAATAATCAACTAAACTGACTGAGAATCAAAGGAGAAAGGAAGAGAAAATGAGAAGAAGGATGAGAAGGAGGAGGAAGAAGAAAAATATGTAATCATGAAATTGGACTATGTACCCACAAAAACATGTGAACACGAATTTCCGACAACTAACAACTATGTAATAAGCCTACCCCAGAAAAACCCATGGTCCATTATAACAAGATAATATTATATTTTTCTCTTTCTGTGTCTGTGCGTAATGATGATTGTCTGCTAATTCAATTTAATTTAGATTATTATTATTCTTAAATATAACCAGAATGATAATGAGATCACCCAAAAACGAAAAATCAGACTGAATTCATTCAGATATGTCAGAGAAAGAAAAGAGAGATTTCTTCTTAATGATGTATTTACTTTTGCTTGCAACAACTTTTTTTTAAATGGACTTGTGGAATAAAATAAAAGTTTCGAGCCAATTACAGAGCAACATGCAATTTGCAGTGTTACCGGTCCATTTAAGAACATTGAGAGAGAGACACTTGTAGACAGAAATGGGAATAGTCACTCAAAACATATCGTGGTTATCATCATTATAATTTAAAAAAATTAACAAGTACAAAACAATTTTTCTGATGAATTTTGGAATCCATTTCGTGATACCATTAATTTTTTTTAAATTGCAATATTTTGATGCAATTATTATTACTATTATTATTTCTCTTGGAGAATGAAAAACTCAAGGACAAATTAGGAACAAACCTACGAACAATCCATCTTTGCTCATAACCGGACTCTACTCAATCAAAAACAATTCAACATTTCGTAACAGAAAGAACCCTTCTCGATTTTCGTCCCGAGGAATTCAATACTTAATGATTTGCCCCCTGTTTTTTGGTTGTTGTTTGGTTGATTCATTATTATTTAGTCTGTGAGAGTTTTATCATATGACTATTATTATTTTGTATCCAAACCAGAATATAAGTAAAATGTGCCAACAAAATAACACATACACACCAATCATCAATCAGGTTTGAAGTTTTATGAGAGAGGAAGAAAGAATTCTGATTTAGAAGAAAGATGTGGCCACAAAAATATATTTTTTTGTTTGATAGTTATATAGTTTTATTGCGTGTTTTTATAGATTTTTTTCTTTTTTTGGTTAGATCATGTGTTTTCTGGGGTTTTGCCCATAAATATCTTACAAATATATCTTGTACCTTTTAATTATACATCCAAATTTGTAGCAATTTATTTATTGAATTTTTTGTTAAAAACTGGTCTAAAAACGTTCAAAATTTGTTTATATTAATTGCCTCATAAAATCAGAAATGATAAATTGAAGAATGAATGTTTGAATGGTTTTGTTCTGGGTGTTCACATAAATGATGCGTTAAAAATGCTGTTTTTGGCTCATAACCTAAACAAACACAAATACAAGCAAATTTAAACAATAAAAACAATTTTCAAACAAAGAAATTTTTTCAAAAATCTACATTAGATTAGCATCAGTGAATATCTAAAATAAATTAAAATTGTGTTATACAATTTTAATGAAATTCAATGGAAAAGAACATGATGATCAGAAATAAACAAGAAAAATTTTTTACCTGGAATGCAATGAGCGCATTATACACAAAAGCAATCTTTCAATAATAAATGATTATAATGAATAAATAATAAGAAAAAGAAAAAAGAGAAATAAAATCAAAAATACTTTTGTTCAAAGACATTTCATTTATCAAAAAGAAATCTCACTGAATAATTTTGCAGCAAACATTTTGATAAAAAAAAAGAATAATAAAAAAAGCATGTCAAACAACAAAAAATGTGTAATTGAAAAAGAATATTCTTGTCAAAGCATTATCACAATAGAAAATGAGAAATCCAATTATCATTTCAAAGTTTTCATCATTGAATATATAAAAAGGAATATAATTGAAATAATGGCACTTCATTGGAATTCTCACAACTATTTCTCAAATGATAAAGATGAAATTTGATCATCAACATCCTCATTATTTTCTAATGTCAAATAAAAGGTGAGATTCATTTTTTCACAGCAGGAAAAATCACCGAAACATAATATTTGATTTTCACCAGAATATTTTTTTTAATATTCCTAAAATTATTTACATTTCCTGTGTTTGTGTTGGTGACCATTTCCTTTAGTTTTTTAGAAATATTATTTTTTGCAATGAGAAAATGTTTGCTTTTAAATGTTTGCTGTTTGTAAACATACGAAGAATTTTTCCATGAAAATTAGCTACTTGGAAATTTTGTTTCTGGGTGTTGTTTTTTTGGTGTCCACATCCGGTAATTTTTTTCAGGGACCAAAAAATCTTAGGGATCGTAAATTTTAAGATTGTAAAAATACACATTAAAAGATAATGATCAAAGAGTCCATAAGTTTTACAGACAAAAAGTTCACTTAATTTTTTTTTGAAAACAATGTATCATTTACAAAGACTTATTTAAAGATAAAATCTTCACTGTAAGCTTCACTGCATTTCATTTTTGGTCATTAAGTAAAACATTTTTTAGGAGCATTTTTTCGATTTTAAAATTTTAGTTCATTTTTTAAAAAAATTAACCGGAAATAGTCAAACATTTATTTGAATTATTTTACAAAAAATTAATTTTTTTGCAAAAAAAAGTTTCAAGAATTTCGTTTTATTATTGGCCAAACAAATTGTTCAAACTCAAAAACTCCTTTTTTGCATTGTTGCATTGTAAAGCAAATACTAAGTTTATTTACTCACAAGAGGGTGGGTGTGTCCAGAAACTAACCAACCAATAAAAAATAACATTTGCCAATCAATAATGAATCAATAATCAATAAAATAATCAAAATGGTGAATGGCAATATTCACTATGCATAGTGTATTGCACACTTCAGAAGTAAGTGATTTAGAAATCTTATATTCTAATGAGAAAATTCTCTTTATTTTCATTGTCTGATTTTTAGGCTTTTTTCCTAATAAAACCAACCAAACATTCACGGTGCATAATACACACACAACAGTCATGACATTTACCATAAAAGATTCCATAAAGAATTGCCAGATGGCAATTTATAAAAGATTGCCCCAAAGGTCAATGTCGCATAAGATTCTTTTTTTTTCATAGCATTGTGTTTATAAAGCATTAGCATTAAGCATGGTTCATTCGCCTATGATGAAAATGCACCAGACAACAACAACAAAATAAACAGTCTGCCTAAATAAAAAGAAATATTTTCTTTTTTGAATATTCGGTTCGCTGTCAGAGCACATCATCAAAGATATCTGCTTGCACCAACAACAACAACAAAAAATTTGGAACGACAACTTAACAATACACATAATACACATACAAACAAATATTCTTATATACAAAGTTCCACAACGGCGGTTTCCAATTAGGATCATTTTTTTGGTTGGTCAAAAGAAAAAAAGGAGGAAACAACAACAACAACACGAAAGACGTAAGCAATTTCAAACGTGTATGAGAGAAAACATCTTTTTATGTATTCCTTTTTGTCACTTTGATTCGTATAAACATTGCTGCTTTTATGCGAGATTGTACACACACACAGGAACAAATGGCATTATGTATGGTGATGTTTTTTTGTTGCTCTTTGTAATAGTGAATATTGTTTGTATCTGTCTTCATGTTGTTTTTTTTCAATGTTCACAAACAATATAAAAATAACATAGGCAGATAGTAAACATTGAGAAAATAAGGTCCCATTTGCTTTTTTGAGTATCTTTTTTTGGTCACCCAATGGTGCATTTAGGTTCCATCATCAAACAACCAAACAAGCAAAAAAAACAATAGAAAAAGTATCGCAATAAATCATAAATGTCTTGTTAAGTTTCTGGGACTACGAAAATAAATACGGACAAATTCTTGTCGTGCTCACTATGAAATTCACTTTCACTCTCGATAGGAAATCTGTTTGGATGCATTAAACATGGACACCCTAAAAAATAATAATAATCGTCATTATATTTGTACGATAATCATTTATTTTTTCATGGGTTTCTCTGTTTCTCAAAAAAATTTGTCTTTGGAATTTAAATCCAAAATCAATCAATCATTCACTCAAAAACACATTCATATGCCCTAAAGGACTTTTCCTGCAGAATTGCAAAATTCCAATGACACAAGCAATTCGATTTTTTTCTCCCTAAACACAATACGAACAGAATGAGGAGGGGCTTGCATGATGATTTCGCAATTTATTCTTTGTTTCTAAAATAAAGTTCCAAAAAAAATTTATTGATGATTGCCAGAAAAAAGTGTGTAGTAAATTTAGTGAATGAATGATGATCTAACAAAGATCATTCATCATATTCCCTTTTCGTGTTCAATAATAACTATTCCCGCTTTCTCTTTCTCATTCACTCTTGATATTCAGTTTCCTGGTATTTTTCTTTTTTGGATGATTGTTTTAAATATTTTATTAGCAGTATTTACAACATTGAATATTTAATGATGATCATCATCAGCCATGATCCTGATGATTAGGTGTAGATAATAATAATAATAATAAACATGATATGCTTGATCAATTGTCTGTGAACACGAAACACATTTTTTTCAAAAAAAAACTTTAATATTTTCCAATTTAGCTACTCGAAATAACAACAAAAAACAGCAAGTAAAAATAATCCAAGAAAAAGAATCCAAAATTCTTCGAAATTCTTTTTTTTTGATCCTGGGATACTAATTTTGACAAAATTTTTTTCAAAAAAAATTATGTTCGAAAAAATTGCCCAATTGTAAAATTTAACAAAAAAAAGAATTTTTTAAAACTTAATTTTGAACAATGAAAAATAATGATGATTTAAAAAAAGAAATTTTAGCTATCAACACATACTAAAGCAGACTAAATAGAGACCATTTTGTTTGGCTATTCACAAATGGTGTTCCATTTAACAATTTTCAACAAAAAGAACAAATCTGTATTTTATTGTGTTTTGTTCTATTTGGGGTATTATTTCCTCAATAAAATTGTTCCCTATTCTCGCTATCGACCTAAAAAAAGAATAATAATAAATTTAAATTCAAATATATATTTTTTCTTGGTTTTTTGTGATAGGAATTTTTTTCATAAAACAACAAACAAGAATATGGTGCTTTATGAAACTTGTTCCATACGAACAGTATTGCACTCACACACACACACATACACACATGTGTTCACCAATAACCACGCATATTTTAAAAACTCTCAAAATTACTTGTTTAAGGAAAGAGAAAGAGTTAAAAGAAAATTGTATAATAATAAAATTATTATTTATTCTGGTGCAATGTTCTAAATGATTTTTATTCTTGGTGGTAGAATCCAAAACGGAAGTTGGAATCGGGGTAGCATGCGCTTGCTTCTACCGCCACCACAACTAATTTAGCCAAATAAATGCACAGCAAAATATAAAAAAAAGTATTGGAAAAGCATTTATTATTATAAAAGTTTTGCCTATAAAATCTCTGTAAGATTTTTTTTACAAAAATTTTTTATAGTTCTTTAGGGCCCAAGGAAAAAAAGAAATTTATGCAAATCTCATCTGTTTGATGGTTTATTACCACAGCAGCAGTTAATACAAATCATTTCGGTTTTAAATGGAGCGACCTTTCAACTTTTTTTAAAGTTTAACTTTTTTCCTTAAAGCTTTGTTAGAAGTAATTTTTAAAAAAATATATTTTTGTTTGAAATTTTTTTTAGTTACAAAGTAAATTCTTAAAAATAAACCATTGAATTTTTTTTGTTAAGTGTTTATGACGAAAGCATGTTTTTGTTGTCCTGGGTCAGGTTCTCTTCAGAGACAATTTATTTAAAAAGTGAATCATGTTGTTTTTCATCGATTCTGAAAAACACCTTTTTTTCCTTGAAACATTTGCATATGTTTTTTTGGTCATGCTCACGCACAATACACACACAACACCGACAGAAACTTGACAGAAAATTGAAATTCATTCATTTAGCTTTTTAGTTATTCATTGATTCTTTTCATGAATAATATTCATTTTAGCATTAAAATAGCAGTGCACTAGTTATTGTCTATTTTATCATTATTATTCTTTTGCTAATGGTTAAAAAATTAACATGTTCTATGCTGAATGGTTAATTATTATTGGTCTCTGTCAAGCAACATGTTAAAAGTAATGAATATAGATAATTGTCATTTGGAAAAATAGAAAACCTGATTGTTTCGGAAAAGTCAATTGTCTGTTTGTCTGTTTTTTTGTTGTCTGAATGTGTCTGTTTTGTGTGCAGTACAAGTTTGATTTAATGATGATTAAGTTATTTTTGGCAAACAATAATTCACTTACCGATCAATAGAAATTGCCATCAAGGTGAACACGCTGGCAGCCACCGATAGAATCGCTATGAAATTGGTCACTTTGCAATAAATCTCACCAAATGGCCAATCCGAATTCAACATATAAATAAAATTGAATATGCCGTTCAATGTTGATAACATTATATCAGCTATGCTTAAATTCACCAGAAAGTAATTGGTAACCGTTCTCTATTGTAAACCAAATAAAAAATAAACAAAAAGCTTATTAGCGAGATGATGGTTTTTAGATATTCAGCTTATAATAAAACATGGTTCAACTAATATCAGGAGCCATCTTGAATCATCATTAATTCAAATAATCATTTATTATTTTTCTATACCTCTTTTAATCATCATTAATATTGATTATTGGCGTTAATGATCTGCCAAATAACAATATAACTATAATAGTAATAATTATGACATCATCCTACCACTCACAATAAGCCAACATCAATGGCCTCAAATACAGGTGTATTCATGCTTGAACATTCATCACAACATATTATTTCTCATTAGAATTATAATCTGGTGATCTTCAAGATTCTACAAACCAAATTTCATAATTCTAGAATAAAAGATAACTCAAGCGAAAAAAAACTAGCCAAAACATAGTTTAGTTAAAATAATGCAATGCAGTAAAGCTAACATTGACCAAGCTAATAGTTCTATGGCTACCAAAAAAAATGAAGGGCAATGAAACTTGGTAAATTAGTGTTTCTGTGTTGAAGTGTTTGTTCAACACAACACACAGAGATTTATAATTACACTTTCTAAGCTATAATTTAAGTGTTAATATTTTTAGAAAATAATGGGCTGCTTTTTAGAGAGAAATGTTTCATTGTGATGTTTAGAATGAAAAAAAGTCTCCTACCGTTTTTCCTAATTCTATTTTTAGGGGTCTGCTTTTTCAATAGACAAAGCTATTTATTTAATATTATTTACATTATTTTATCATCCTCATCATCATCATCATGGTCCTTCAAACAACAACTCAGCCATCAGTTTTTATGATTCCAAAAACAACACAAGATTCTTTTTTTGGTTCCAGAATAACAAAAAATCCTAAAGTTTTTTTTCTTATTTTTTCTGTCTGGCTATTAAAAACAAAAGAGACAGTGAAGCGGCTTTTGAATTGTGAGACACCCACACACCAACAACACTAGATTCTAAATTATTGTTTAAGTTTTTTCATCTTTTTGGTTGATTGCATCAGTGCAGAGTTAGTGCAAAAGACTAATAACAAAATAATAATAATTAATAATAGATCAAATTTATGGTGTGATGTGTTTTAGCACTTGGAGGCTTGTTTGTGATAAGCAAAATGGTTTCATAATAATAAATAATAATAATGCCATCAATAATAATAAACAATCAACAAGAAAAAA
>JAOWBP010050947.1:0-17227 GCA_028571105.1 Tragopan temminckii | reverse complement strand
TGTTGTTGTTGTTTCAATTCAATCAATTGTTGTTTGAATTGTTGCAGGGTTAATTGGTTTGGTGGTGAACCACCGTTTGCAGCCGTACCACCGAATGTGATCGTGGTCGATGGAATCGATGACATCGTTGCGGCTGCATTGGGCGGTGACGATGAAGACGTGCCTCCTATACACGGTGATGATGATCCAACATCCATGGCTGCGACAGTGTTGGTGGCGCTATTGGTGCTGGCACTGGCACCACCACCTGCACCACTATTACTACTGCTACTGCTGGTTCCGGTGGCAGCCATCGTTGCCAGATTGGCGCTTGCCATTGTTGCTAACATTGATGACAATGTTGTTGTTGTGGTCGATGTTGATAAGCTGCTAGTTGTATTTGTTTCTTTATGATTATTATTATTCTTTGTTGCAACATTCGAACTATTTCCGGTGCTCGTTGACGAATGTTGTATTATTGGTTGCTGTTGTTGAATATTAATATTAAATCGTGATGTAATAGCGGGCGTTGTGGTGCTTGTCCCTAATGGACCACAGCTACTACTACTACAACTACTAGTGTTGTTATTATTATTGTTATTATTAATGACGTTATTAGAATTGTTATTATTGGTATGTAAACCAGTTATTACAGATGATGTGGGCGGCGTTACGGTGGCCGTTGTCAAAGCAGATGACATTTGCTAATGGTGATGCGGTGATCGTGTTGGTGATGGCCGATTCGATGGGCGATTTATGTTCAGGAAATGGATGATGATGACATATTACTACGGTTATGATGGCGCACTTGATCATCACATTCACGCACAACACTCAAACACACAGAAAAACACTGTTTTTTGTAGAAAACCACCAAAAAACAAAACAAAAATCAATTATTCAAAACATGATGTTGATTATAGATTGATTAGGTCATGGTTGCATTCAATATTCTTGATTGGTTATTATGGCTGACCAGCCGAATGATGATTTCTAGTCGGATGTTTGGTTGTTGTAAATTCCTGGCAAATAAGAAAAAAAACAAACGATTAAAATAACAAGAAAACACAAACACACGAACAAACCATGAACAAAAAGGGTTAAGGTAAATGCATACTGAATGCATACTAATAATGCGAAATGAAGAATAGAATTAGATATTTTGTTAGTTGTTTGGGAAAATTCCCTAATATACGTAATTGATGAGTTTTTTACTGGCTATTTTTAGTGCTCATTAATGGACATTCAATTTTACTATCAATTTGTACTTGAACAAATATTTTTTCAATTCAATTTTATTAAATTATGGTTTGTGTGTTTGCGTGTAATTAACCAATCATAATAATAAAATAACTAATTGATTGAGTAGAATCTTTTCTTCGAATCTTATTGCATAATAAACATTCGAACGCTTAGAATCGAACGAAAAATAATAAACATTCGAACTTTAGAATCGAACGAAAACAAAAAAAAACGTTCGATTCGAACGTATATGATGAGAAAATATGATTCGAAATGTTTTCAGTCAGTCTGTGAGTGAAAATGATGATCACGGTGATTTGCATGTTGGACAACAACAAAAAGCAAAAGTGCCAACGAAGACATGATGAAGCATTTTGATGATGACTTATTAAGACAATTTAGACATGCCAAAATGGACCACAACAAACCACCAATTCATTAAGACTAATTTTCGAAATTATTAGAGAGGCAAGAGTGAAAGTGAGACCAGTTTGCTTGTCGAGACATGCTCGCTCTCTCATTAATATTTTGCATTTTATTAAAAGAATCAAATTGCTACAAAAAAAACAAGAGAAAAACGCTAATATTTGTAGCGAAATGAATATCATAATATCCATTTAAAATGTTTTTTTGTAAAAGTCCTTAAAGGGTTAAAAATAACCAAACAAAACATAATCTGCTTATTCAGGAAAAAAAACACGACTGGAAAATAATAAAATTTTAAATAACTAACTTTTTTTGTTAAAAAATTATGAAGAACGGAGAAGAAGACGACAACATACCGGAAAATATTCGTTCCGGGAGCAATTGTCTGTGACGAAAACAATTATCGAATTAACCCTTTCTTTTTTTAAAAAAAAATTACATTTAAAATTTATATTTTACAACAATCATTTTATAAAAAAATTTCAGGTTGTCAGTGCAATTATAAGCCGACTGTGTAATTGTTTTTTGTTTTTGGTCAAAGAGAGAAAAAGCTTTCATCAAAAAAGATTCCAAAAATTGGAACCAGAAATAACATTCGAAACATCCAAAAAAAAGATTCGAAAAAGAACACCAAAATTGCAATCATTTCTGTTAACAACCAGAAACAAAAAAATCTGGTTCTTAAAACAGACCAACAGCAAAAATTTCGAATGAAAATCAAAATCTAGTAATCAATCAAATCAATATTCTAAAAATACATTCGAATCACAAATTCTGTCCTTTCAAAAATGACGTAATCGAATTTCGTTCGAAAAACGTTCCAAACACTATTTCACAGACAATAACAAATTATACCAATAATAAAAAATGCACAATAAAACCATCTATTTTATTATTATTGCTCAGATTACGTTGGTGGGCGTGTTTTTAAGACGGTGCTTATTATTTTTAAGAACAAAGCTAATTTGTGTGTGTTGTTATTTATTAAATTGTTGGTGAAACGGTAACCAATGGTAACAGCAGCAGGCAATCAATCTAATAATAAACAAGTGAGCCACACCTCTTTATGAGCAAAATGATATTGTTTTTTTTGTGTGTGTGTGCAGCAGATATGCGACGATGATACAAGTCAACAACAACAACCAACCAATCACTTTGGATGTTTACTCTTCAAATATTTTTGGCCAGCGAACTATATTATCTTTTTTGATGACGAGATTTTTATGATGATAAAACGTGTTGTGCTGTTTGCTGGTGGCAGAGAATGGTGAAAAAACCCACCACATGTCCGTATAAACAAACAAACAGAGGAAAAAACCAAAACAACCAAAAAAATTCTGATATTCATACCTCATTTTTTACACACAAAATTTACAAAATTTTCACTTGTTGATTTTGGTGGGCGAAAACAAAACACAGAAAAACTGAGAATCAAAAACCAAGAGATCAAGAAAACAATTGTATAAAAAATGGACTTGTGAAATGTTTATGAAGAATCGTATAGCTTGGTTGTATGGTTGTGCTGTTATAAGCTGCCGTAATATTTGTGTTGTTTGATGACGAATGGAGATGACGACGAAGACGTGACTTTCGTGAAAAAACACCAAGTTTTTTTTCTAATAAAAAAAACACACGAGAGCACCTGTGTGCGAACTGTGTGTTAATTCATTGATTTTTTTATATTTATTTTTATATAAAAATCATAAATAAAACTTCAGGTAAATGTTGTTTTCTTGTTTCTGTTGCTTCTTGTGTTCGTTTGTTTGTGTGTTTGGTTGCAGCATAATTCTCGTACTTTTTTTTCTAGGTGAATTGTACTCGATGAAAACAAACAGTGGCACACTAGGTGAATTTTTTCGTTGCAATTCGATTCAAAGAATTATTTGTTGTGGTCGTGGTTGTTGCTGCAACCAAAATGCCGCCATAACAGAAGAATCGTGTGACAAAAAAGATTTCTTGGAAATCTTGAAAGAAGAAAACAAAAATTTTCCAAAAGAATTCTTTGACTGAATTGTAGCAAACAAGTAGCAAAATAGACAAACAAGATTCTAAAATTGTATCGATTTTTTTGTTGGTTGAATTGTAGCAATTTTACAACAACAAAAAAAAACGAAAATGATTTAATAGAAAAAAATTTTAGAAAATTTAAAAAAATTTCAAAAACAAGCGTGTCGACCATCAAAATTGATGAAGACAAGTGTTGTTGTTGTTTGGTGGTCGAACATCAACAAGGTTTGCAAACCTTTTGATTCGAATACAGCACACTCACACACACGATGTTGTTGATGAACGATCATCAAATGTGCTGCTATAAAAATAATCATCATCATAAAGAGAAAAAAAAAGTAAAAGTATTTTGGATACTATTTTATTTTAACCGAGCGAGAGAAAGTTGCTGTTGCTGTTGCGCCAAAATATCAGAGAAAAAAAAATTTTTGTTTTTTTTTTCGAACCAAATTTTTTTTAGTAAGAAGTGTATATAGAAAGTGGTAGTGGGAGATACGGACTGGGGTAGTGGCATGCGGTTGTGGTGTGTGCGACTGTCTCATACAGGAAACAAATGGAGATAATAAAAGAAAGAGAAAGTAGCTGTAGTGTGGTAGTGGCATTCACCAATGAAGACAAAGATAAAAACTGCTAGCAGTATACATTCAAAATTGGATACTTTTAAAAAAAAAAACTAATCTTATACTTTTTTGTTGTGGTTCTATCAGCTCACCCTCCTCCTCCTCCTGGTGCTCACCCTCTAACAGAAGATCCTTGTTATTTTTTTTAAGCGCAAACATAAAGCACGTCTATTTGGTATAGAAATCATTTAGTGAATGATAGTGTTAGTGAGCATGCGCACAAACAATGCGCTCCCCCGCATCCCCAAATGTTGTATCGAATGTGCACATCAACACAGCAATAATGCATGTTGGATGAGTGGCATCCACCACACCACCATCTCATACACCCATCCTGTTGCTAAAAATAACATCGCCATCTCTCTCTCTCTCTCTCTCTCTCTCTCTCACCAGAGCAGCAGAGAACGGTGTTTTGTTTTATAAGCCATCACTATTGCTGTTGCTGCTAAAAAGATTCGAATTACAGATTGCAATATATTTTTTTTTTCAAATAATTTCGTTCCATTTCGAACCAATAATATTACATTCGAATGTTTTCCCAATGCAACCAATTCGAATGTTTTTTTCATTCGATGCGAAATATTTAAAAGAAATTAAAAAAACAAACAAGGAAATATTTAAAAAAATAATTTTAAATGGTATTTTTTGTAAAAAATTAATTTTGCAAAAGGGTTAGTATTGATGGTTTGTTTGGAATGTTTTTTATGAAAAAAGAATGTGTTGTTTGCGTTCCAAAAGAATCAATGTTTTGAAACAATGTTTATAGCTATTAATAGATTTCGGTGTTAGGTTATGATTTTTCTATGATGATTTTTGAAAGTATCAAGTGTCATTTCTCTCTCTGTCTTTTGTCTAAACAACAAGAAAAGAAAAGTTCAAAGTTCAACAAGTCTAATAGTGATGAAATATGATGACATCGTATGTTTTGTCATGACGAAAACGAATGTTGATTTGGGGACAACACAAGCAAGCAACCAACAAGACAACAACAACTTGTTTGATCAATTGCACACTCCAAAACGCCTACACGCTAACAAACCAGCCTGGTCTCTCGCTCTCTCATAATTAGATTGTTTGTTAGTTTTAAATTTGATCCAGCTTGGATCAAAGTAAAAAAAAATTCAAAATTCAAAAGAAAAAAATTCGAAAAAACCTTCGTTGAGCGCCATCTATTGTTCGTTTCGCAAAACAAAACTATATTTCGAATGTTTTTTTGTGTTTCGAATTTTTTTTTGGTTGTGATCTTTTTTGTGATTAATCAGCATATGTTGGCTTATATTTTACATTTAAATTGTGTGTGCGTGGCTGATATTTTATTTATTTATAGAACACAAATATTCGAATGAATTAATCGAATCTTCGAATCGAATCAAAATTGATGAGTGCATTATCAATGATCGAAAACAAAAATCAAAGTTGATTGCCAAAATGATTATGATTCACGTAGACAGATTGCTGTGTTAACCATCACAAACCAGTAATGGACGGTTATTTCCGAGTTCGTTTCATCTTTGAACTTTGCTCCTTGATCGATTTCTGGTAAGCTTCTTTTTTTTAAAACCAAAAATTATTAGGAAATGTATCTTGTTCATTTTTGGTTGGTTAGTTGAATGAGTTCAATGAGATTATCATCATTATTATCATTCATAATTATCATCATTTTGTGGGATACACGACCACGACAATCCAGATCGCCATCATCTCCATCACCATGATTATCATCACCAACGATATCGTGGTGCAAGAAATGTTAAGAAATGTTCGCCATCATGTGAGTGTGATATGGAATTGATATGTGATTTTCTATTATTAAAACATGTGATTTGAATTGTTATTGTCAGACACAATGACAATCGATTCATTTAGTGTTTAATTTTGGTGTTTTGTGTGTGTCTTATTTTTGTTTGTCAATTAGTGAACTTTGATCATTTGAAGAAGATTTCCACAAATAGCTATTTATCTTTATCTTAATTTAGTTTTTTTGTGGTTTTCTCCATTGATGCTGAACACAAAAAATTTTCGATGTTTTTTAATAATAATTAATTATCTACAAATTTGTTTGCATGAACAAAAAATCCATATTTGTCAATAATGTTGTTTGTTTGTTTGTGACCAAAAACACCAAAACAAAAAGCAAAGTCCAAAGATCAAACGGGCTGCTCACAAGGCCACAAACACAAACTGCTGTTGCAGACTAAAATCGAATGTTTTTAATTTGTTCGCTATCTATTTTTTTTAGAACGAACCAAAAAAAACATTCGAAAGTTTATTTGGAATTTTTTCTGTGTGTTTTCTTGGTTTGCCATTAAAAGTAAACAGTTTTAGGGTTCAATAATTTAGTTTTGATAACTTGTGAAATAATTCTCAAATTCGAACGTTTTTTCTTCATGGAATTCATTCGAATTGTACTAAATTTGGATTGTTAACCCTTTTAGCCTAACCTATTAACGGTCTAACACCTATAAATAGAAGTGTTAGTGAAGTGAACTATTTTCATTTTTTTTATAATTTAAAAATGCTCATTTTGTACCTTTTTAGATGATTATTTTTGCTATCCTAAATTTAGTGTACTAGAATCCATAAAAATATTAAAGCTGTTTTTTTTCTGGTTGTTTGAGGTGCTAGCAGATTTTCGTGTTTTTCGTTGGTTGTTTATGACAAAATTGTAAACCAAATGCAATCTATTTGGTTTATGTATTTCTTCGAAAGAAAATTATTGATTTTTTGTTCTGGAATCGTTTTACATTCGAATTTCACCCACGAACTTGGGAATTAGAATGTTGGTTTTTTAAACAGGGAAAAATTCTTGCTAATTTTGCTGTGTTATATGAATGTTTTATCAATTGCTTGTCCATCCGTGTAACCCTTTTTTGGTATAGCAATATGTTCCCCATCATAATTACTTTAGCAAGCTTGTGAGAATGTGGTTCGATCTGCCATCTCTCTCCCTGTTGATGCTGGCATGAAACATGATGGATCGACCTTCAAAAATCTAATAATAAACCTTGTTGTTGTTTGATGTTGAATATTAGATGTTTTTCACCGAAATGTTGATTAGCAAATTGACTCCTGCTGTTATCCGATTTCAGGGTCGAGTTTTTAGTCATTCTTAGTCAATTCCATCATACATTATAATTATATTAAACTTGAACTTGTTTTCATATGAAGCTAAGAAAGGCTTAATTAAAACTAGTGTTCATCATCACCATGAAATATTAAAATAATAATAAAAATGGATCAAAATTGAATCAAATATTTACAATTGATCTTGGATATCAACTTCACATTTCTCATTTGGTGTTTTAGTGTTTAACCACGCACACAAACACACAAGCTGACTGACTGGTTAGCTGTTTTTATAACCAAAACGAATCACAAATCTTGATCCAGATTCATGATTGTTTGCCAAAATGGAATCAAATTCAATTTTGTTTTGTTCCAATTTATGTCAGTCAGGTTGTGTTAATTAGAACGTTACCTCGGCAATCATATTTCTACTTGGTTATATAAATTTACAAAATATTCAATGATGAAACAATATAGGAAACATAAATAATAATAATGTTATATCTCAATTGTATTTTATGTGCTATTTATAGCCACTTTTAATCATATTAATAAACAAACAATCTTATTAAAACACAACACACAATACCAATTTGGTAAATATTGTGTGTGTTTGACTCATTTATATTTGCTGTCTGTGCCCCACCCACATGCTCGCACACACCCACATACACACCCTAAATCTTAACATTTACAAATATTTAAACTTGTTTTTTTTTGTTTGATTTTCATATAGAAACAAAGAAAAATTTCCAACAGGAAAGAAACTTTTCTTTTATGTTGCTTAGAAATTTTTTTTTGTGTGTAAAACTTATAATATCAAAAAGAAAAATTATATGGCAAATTGTGTTTGTGTGTGTTGTATATTCGATCTATCGATCGATATATCGATTCTTATTAGATTTTTTCTCTCTCCTATACTGTTTTTTTTTCTGTCGATTATCATGTCGATGAAAACAACAGTGGTGGGAGGAGCTTATATATAAAAACGAGGCGTGTTACCTTGTGTTAATTTGTTTGATGATTGGTGATGAGAATAATAAAAAATTGGTTTGCTTGTTTGGTTTGTGCATTAAAAAAAAGTAAACTTGCCTGCAATGTATTTTTCGAACAAAAAAATATACATTCGAATCGAATGTATTGCAGGTAAGCTTATGTTTGTGTTATAAACAACAACAATCTCATTTATTTGTTTTTGTTTCGTTTTCTTTTTAAAAAAAATTATTATTATTTTTTATTTTAATTTCATTTTTTCGTGTATTTCAAGTTTAATATGTTGGCTGTGTCTGTCAGACAGTGAATGAGTGAGACATATTTCAAAATGTCTCACTATATTAGACACACACAGTGAGAGCTTAGTGTGCTAACCTAAATGAATGAATCAATTCAAGGACAATTTAGTAATTTAACTTACCTGTTATTATTATTATGCTGGGTTGGTTGGTGTGTTGATGTTGTTGGTAGGGTTTTAGGACAATTGGCTGATATTTGTGTACAAGTTCATCTAGTTGCTTTCTTTTAAAAAATTGAACTTTTCAAAAACAACAACACAAAAAACATTCAAATTACATAAAAAAAGATTCGAAAATGGAATGTTTTGCTGATGATGGTGGTGAGAGATGTAAACAAACAAACGCACTAGAAGAGAACGAGAGAAATATTCTGACAAGATCACAGGACACCAGAGAGAATGAGAGCGAAGTGACAGCCCTATATTGTGTGTATAATTTGATGATGTAATTCTAAAAAGGATTAAATGTTGGTTGTTTATTTCATGAAGAATTTTGGTTTCGTCAAAAGGAGCCATAAAACGTAAACATTGGATGATGAAAACCAAGATGCAGCATTTTGTGTATGTTTGGCTCTTCTCTTTTCTATCTCAGCTCACAGCTCGGGCTGGATGTCTGACTGTGACTGACAACAACACCGTTCGTTCCATTCCATTATAGAATGTTTGTTGTAGTGGATTCTTTAAAAAAGATTCTATTTTTGTTGTGGTAGTGGCATGGTTTTGTGTTGCTGTGGTTGTATTCTTGTTTTGTGTTCTATTTACGCATGCCTAGATTATGTGCAGAACAGAATCGGGTTATGGAGAAATAGATTGTATGAGCATTAGACATATAATTGAGTCTTGTTGGATCTTCTTCACAAAAAAAGAATGGTTTTGGGGCTTGTTGCAGTTCTGTGTGTGTGTTATGGTGTCTATATGCGGGGGTGGATTTTTTTCAGATTCGATTTTTCCGGTTCTATACCACCACTTGTGGTAGTGGCACTCCTAATAGTAAGATGAGACACCGTGTGTGTATGTACGGTGCATTGTAGGTGGAGGGTGTGATTGGTGCAAATTAGATTCGAATTCGAACCAAAAACAAAAAAAAAACATTCGATTTCACAATCTAGACAGACGTAAACAAACAAACAAACAAATCCAAATCTAATGGGCTCTTCATAAAATATGTTCAGATTTTTGGTGTTCCAAGATGATTCCAAGGTTTGTTGATTTGGAAAAGATCTACAAGAAAAAAATAATGAAGATAATTTGACACAAAAACACAAAAAGATGGTTACCATTTTGTGTGTTATGGTTGATTGCAATATTTTTCTAAACATAATGGAATTTATTATAATGTCCGACAAGCCGAAAACGAGGTAGGGAGGCTGGAATTCGAATTCCGGGCACGATGATCATATTTTTTTTCTTGTGTTTTTGGTTGCAACTCAACAACCAAAAATGCACCCAAAAAGGGTTGTTGTTGTTGTTGTTTGGTGTGTTGCGGTTTGTTATTATTCGACCGGTTTGATTTCACGGTGCAAGACAGCCAGGCGGCATGTCTCGTTTCAAGGTCACTGTAATATTACCACACACAGAAATATTGCACACACTAACACACACCTGACACAACACAAATGGCCACGATATTACAGACTTGATTGTCGTTTTCTTGTTGTTTAGTTTGCTTGTTGTCTTGCTCCAGGTTTGTCCAGGCACCGAATGTCGATCAATCAATCATTGATTCATTACACACAGGCAATACTATGAAATTCGAGAGCGGCGGCACTCTGGCTTGCTTGCCCTTGAAACAAGTTGATGGGTGTGTCTAAAATAATTCCATTTTCAGAAGGAAAAAATTCGAATTTTTTTCAAATAATTCGAATGAATCGAATCTTAAGGAAATTCGAATGAATTTGAATTTGTCTCTCTGTCTGTGTGTGGGAGTTTTTTTTAAAATATTTGTCTGTCAGTCTGTTTTATTAAAAAAAATTCAAAATTGAAATTCAAAAGAATAAACAAAAAAAAGTTCGATGACAAATAGATTCCAATTCGAATCTTTTTTCCGAATGCAGATGTGATCTTGCGTCAGAATATTGTCAAAAATTCGTTCCAAAAAATAAGAAACATTCGAAATTGTTGTTGTTTTTACTGTCTTCCTTGTGTCTGTCTGTTCACCACTCACACAATAAACATTCGAAAAAACATTCGATTTATAATAAATTCGAAATGGAATAATTATTAGAATTTGTTTTTGTTTGTTGAAACCTTCAAGCAAAAAAAGCGGATATTTTTAGAATCGTGCTAACATTGATTGCTGCATAACAACTTATCAATTCTAATCGAATTATCTGTTTTTTAATAACAGAGATCGGGTTGGGCTGGGGGAGCAGCTTTCCCCATCCCTCTCTCTTAACCCTTTCTCTTCCCTAAATTGCCTATTTATATTAAACGCCCACGCACACCCCTTTTTTCAATTCAATAAGAACGCGAAAAAATAAGAATTCGTATAGAATTTGGTGGAATATTTATATAAAACTAAAATTAGAATCTATAAAGAATATTCTTTTTTCGCGAGAATAATTCTCTGTGAGCGGCATCACACACAACAGCCAATCATATTTCTAAAAATATGTTGAAAGATTCTTTCAAAAACTGTTTTTCTGTAAGTTTCTACGGAAAAAATTCGATAAGGAAAAAAATCGAATGTTTTTTTTGTTGTTTTGTTTCGAATGTTTTTTGTGTCTGAATCGAATGTTTTTTGATGCCGGATATTTTTCTGTGTTATTGCATAACACTTAAAGCTATTGAAAGGGTTTTTTGTTGTCATGTCATTTGTGAACATCTCCAAATGATTCGTTCGATTCGAATGCTTCCATGATTGCAGCAATAGTGTGGGTGAAGCTGCCGAAATTTTTCTGTGTAGAATTTTCTGAGAAATTATTTATTTATATTTCGAGGTTCCAAAAATTTAATTCTAGAATGTTACGTAACGAACGAAAAAATAATGATTCTACATTTATTATTTCATTCGAAAACAAAATTCGAATCATTTTTGTGTGTTTAAAAATAGTAACACAACATTCGAATTCTATTGAAATTCTTTTTATTTTCTCCGTTCGCCAACATTCGAATTTTTTTTCTGTTTCCTATAAGCCAGAAAGAGAGAAAAAGAACGAGAAAAAAGATTCCAATTTTAGAACGAAAAGTTAAGCATGTTGTTGGTGTGTGTGATAGGTTATTCGTGTTGATGTGTCAAACGTGGTGTCAAACAGACACATTCAGGTGCCAACATGTTCACATGCTCACATGATTATATGCTCTCAATTCCACAACAATGTTTGAATCGTGTTTATTTTTCGAATCTTTTCCAAAAAAAACATTCGAAAATCGAATTATTTTTTTTTCATTCTTCATACATTGTTTTTATCTTAGGTGCGTGTGAGCTTCTGGTATCGCTCAAAATAGCACTCGGTTTTCGATTTAAGTGTGCGTTTCAATTTCATATGAATTTCGAATCTATTTTTTTAGATGCTAAGCATGAAGAATAAATGTGTCGAGCATTCTATAAATAACATTGCTCACACACCGAGTGAGAGAGAGCTCTGTATCTAACAATAATAATTGTCATTCATATTTGCTCATTTAATTTTCATTGCTATTCAAACAAAATGATGATGAAATTGTTTATGTTTAAATTGACCATGTTTTCGTTTGTTACAGCTGATAGAAAGATTTATTCCAATTCTCTCACAATGTTCAAGCATCATTTCATCTGATGAATGTTTTTTGTTCTGTAATAATTATAAATTCTTGCCGACAGACAAAAAAACGTTCTAAAATAAAAAACATTCTATTTTCGAATGTTTTTAGTTGTGTTACATATTGTTTATAAATCATCACGCACTATGCCATTGAAAAAGAATTCGAATTATAACATTCGAATGTTATAAATTAATTCGAATGATTAATTCATTCGAATCATATTGATTGAACACCTGCTATGCTATTGTCAATTTAGAATTCCAAACAACAAGAAGAAAAAAATTCCAATTTTTTTTCTTGTGAATTGGAATTGTTTTTATATCTGGACGGAAATTTAATTTCCGATTTATTTCAATTTTTTTTACGTTGAATTTATCGGTAGGTGTTGACAAACATTGTTGATTTTGAAACTTTTTTTCCAAAAATAGTATCGGTAATACACGTCAGAATGGAATGGAATATGGTTCAATGCTGTCGGTCAGTTGCTTGAATTTGGTTGCTCATATAAAGTTTTCACAGTAAACAAAAAACATTCGAATATTTGAAGCAAAAAAGTAACTTTGTTTTTGACTTATGATGACGCCATATGACTTATTTTAGAAAATATGTCAAACTTGGGATTCACCCTTGGGATATTCGCTCCAGGATACAAGCCAGATAATAATATGCATTACTTGGCTACTGTTAACCCTTTCCTTCGTGTGCGATCTCAACCAAAGTCAAATCAACGTTAAGTCTTTGAAAGTGGCCGCAAAATGATGATGGTTCGAATTTCGAATGTTATTCTTATGATTCAAAAGATTCGATTTTCGAATTATTCAAACAAAAAGAATTCTAATTCTGGCATCAACAAACGAAAAATTCTCAACCTAGTTTTTTTCTCTCATTTCTATTTATTTTCAGTGTTTGTGTGTGAATTTTTTGTTCACAAACAAAAATAACTTGCGCTGCTTGGCTTGCTTCTATAACCAGAATTCTATTTTGGTTGTTTTCTTCACTTTTTTTCGTTCTTTTTTTTCTCTCACTTTCGAATTATAGTTGTTAACATTCTAAATTTAAAACGAATCCTCATCCTCATCACAATGCGCATTACGCAACAGCCATCCACACAGCCATATATCCATTTCAGCGTAAATCATTGATCCAGAATATTCTTCAATCTTATATTGTTTGATGGTGGCGTATGTGTCGTTTGTATTTGGTTGTTTATATGCTGTTGCTGTCTGTCTGTCTGTCTATAGAATCCAGAATCCAAAAATCGAACAGTTTCAGGCCTGGAAAAATAATAATAATGAAAAAAAAAATATCAAACAAACAAGATGAAGAAGAAGAGAGGAAAAAAAATAACATCAAAGTCGGCCAAACAAGCTGCAAGCAATTGTGCTGTTGTTGTTTGCATTGAACAGGCGCGTCAAACAAAATGAACCAGAATCTAAAAATAGAATCCATTTTTTCTTGTTTTATTTTGTGTGTGAGCATGAGGATTCATTCATTCAGACCGAGCATAACTGTTTTTTTTCTCTCGTTCTCTCTGTGTGTGACTTTTTTTCTCTTCCGTTTGGGCCCGCTTTTTTGGACACACACAGAGAGAGAGAGAGCTTGTGTTCTGGATTCTTGGGTCTGGTTATGGTGGTGGTGGTTGGGCACTTTGGCTCCGGTTATTTGACTGTGTGAGCTGTTTGTTTGGTTGGTTGGGCGGAGAGAAAATTGGGAAATTGAAAACAAAACAAAACAGCAAAATTGTATGGTTGAGATTGTTTGTTTTTGTGTTGGATTGCTGGCGGGTGCTCAATGCGGAAGTGTGAGAGAAATTTGGAACCAAAAATAGAATGTTTTTTTTTCAAAAAAAATTCGAATTAAATTAATTCCAAAATACACCTGCATAAAACAAAAACAAAAAATTTAAAATTCGAATTTGTTTGTTTTTGTAAAAAAAACCTTGAGCCCAATATTTCATTGATACAGTGAAGAATTGATACAATGTTGTGTTGTGATGATTTTTCGAATCATTTTTTGTGAGGTTTGGCTGTCTGTCTGTCTTGTCTGATGTTGATGAGCAGCATGAGGAGGAAGATTGGAGGATTGGAGGATTCTGGTGCGCTGGATACCAAATAATAATAATAAAAAATAGAACCATTATTATTATCGTTCGTTATTAGAGTTTCTAAATTTAGAATCTATCATCTTGTCTTCTCGTTGTTGTGTTGTACTGGAATAGTAGAATTAGTGGGTGAGTGCAGTGAATCTCTTCTTGTATTTGTCGTCGTGGCTGTTATTGAAGCAAGGTGTGTGTGTGTTGTGTGATCTTGCGCAACAACCAAGATCCAAGCTAGAAGAATTCAACCAAAAAAAGATTCGAATGGAACACAGAAAGATTCGAATGGAACACAGAAAGATTCGAATGGAACACAGAAAGATTCGAATGGAACACACAAAAACGAAGTTTTCCAGGTCGAGAAAACCTCCCCATGGGAGATATATTCTGCATACTAAAATAAAGATATCATAATTAATAACACACAACAAAAAAAAACACAGTCAAACCTATAAATAATAGCCGGTGATTCTTTGTTTTTTTGTTCCATTTTTAGAATTCTTTTTTTTCATTCGAATGTTTTTTTTCGAATGTTTTTGAAAAATTTCGAATGAATTTTGTTTTCACAAAAAAGCTAACGCCATCTAGTTGCGATTGTTTTGAAATTGCTTTGGAATTTTTTGTTTTCTGTTTGATAGCTTGTAGGCACATTTACCAACCAACCAAAAAAATATGATGAATATTATAATAACCCTTTGATTACAATTATAATAAAACATTATCTAAACGAATATTCTAGAATTGTTCCAAGAGAGAATCTCATATGAGCATAGGATTGTGTATATAATGTAATAATAATAACCGGATAGAATATATGAGTTAGTGAGTTAGCGAGAGAGCAGAATTTTCTAAAAATAAACCTCACCGAATATACGAAAAAACAAGCAAACGACCGAGCAGATGTGTTATGTTGTCTGGATTGTGGGCCGTGTGCTGTACCAGTACACCAAAGACCTAGTTTTTTTTGTTGTTGCTTGATGATTTTGTTTGCTGCATTGTTCACCATTGTTCCAATATTCTCTTGCTTGGTTCCTGGAACCAAAAAAACAATGCCAAAATGTTATAGGAAATGATGAAAATATAATGAAACTTACCAAGAAATTTTTATGAAAAAAGATTCCAAAATAGAATTCTTGTATAGAATGATTTCTTCTTTTTTTTTTAAAAAAAAAATGTTTCTAAAAATATTTCTTATTACTCCGTTTTTGTTGTTGTTCCTATGATGAAATATTAAAACGTTCCAAAAACACACATTTTAAGTTCGAAATGGAACGTTTTTTTTAGTGCATTCGAATGTTTTTTCTTCTGATCGAATGTTTTGTACTGGACTGAGTGACACAGTGACGACTGGTCCAAAAACAAGAATATGTTTTCCGAATTAATATTAATTGTGTTTGTAGTGAGATATTTTTAGTAACAACTAAACCAGAGAAATAAAAATTCTTTTTCACTCTTGTTATTATGTTAGGTTAACTTACTAAAAATAGGTTCCATTTCTTGAAGCAACCAACCAACCAACCAACATAACAGCATAACGCCCCAGGAGTTCATCATATAAACAAACCAGAATAGAATTCTATTTATTGTTCTATTGTGCGTTATTATTAATGTTGATATTGATCTTAAAATGCGAAATATGGTAGGCGTGGTCTGTGACAATAATAGCTAACCATATTTATTTATTACGTAACAAAATAAAAATATATAATTGTGTAAATTGAGTATTTGGACTAGATGATCATGATGATGATGGTGGTGGATTGAATGGTATTGATTATGATTGATTGATTGATTTGTATTATGGATTGCTTTCATAATTCAAAATGTTTGAATGCATTTGGATCAGTTGGAGGTGGACGAATGGAAGCTTGTTGTGGTTGTTTGTGAATGTTTTCCTCATCGAATATATCTGATGAATGATCTTCAATTGGTTCTGAATTTTTAACAGCTTCAATGCTTAACTTGTCTGATTGTTCAGTATCGCTGATGTACAATGGATCACCAACGTAATGAGTTGGTGACACGATCAAATGACGAAGACTTAATGCTTCTAAACGTTCTAAATGTGGACTTTGAGCAGCATACATCTGGACTAGTGATTCGTTTGTATGGCTGCCGTACATTATCGGCAAGAACTCATCCACCGGAAGCATTCGACTAGTCGGATTAGCTCGTAATAGTTTCTCGATGCCTCGACGTGTAATCATATAGCCAATTGTCCAATACGAATACCTTGGACGCACAAACAATTGATCAACAATAGTTTCCTTGTCATATTCACCGTCATTCAATTTACGACCCAAATACAGGAAATCATATTCATCTGGCAATGACTCAAATCGTTCCAATATTGCAAACCATTGCGAACGGAAATTCCTGTCAAATCTTACATCGTCTTCGAGGATTATTATCTGGAAGATAACCACAAAAATTAGTTCTGGAAAGTTTAAGTTTTTGGAAAAATATACCTTTGAAAAATTGTGTCGGTAAGCATCTTCCCAGATTCGATAATGGGAAAGGAAACAACCAATTTCTCCAAACGTAATCGGTCGTTTGTGGTACGGATCGACATATCCATCCAACGAACGAATGCCATGTTTATGCAAATAATCATCAGTCAAATGTTTGCCATCGGTCGCATTCCAGAATCGTGCTTTAATTCCCAACATTTTCAAACATTTTTGCATACGTTTTTTTCGTTCCGGTCGACGAGCTAAATTTACCACATAAACTTGATCAACGCCCAATGTATCGAAC
>JAOWBP010050946.1:0-17232 GCA_028571105.1 Tragopan temminckii | reverse complement strand
GCAGAGGGAAAATGAAGTCCGCCTGTACGGAAGGTCGATGCACCCAACTCCCACGCGCTGCGTTTCCACAAGTGGGACTGGGAGACCCCCTCAGTGCAATCCTGGACACACACAGGTGCGGGCAAAGCCCTGCTGGGGCCTGCCCAGCCACCATCTGTGCCCAACCACCATCACCTGTGCTCTGACACCAACGCAGCTGCCGCCTCTCCTTCCTTCCATCCATCCATCCACCCACCACCTCACCGGCTTGGTTCACCCCTACCAGAGTATGCACATAACAAGCAGCCCATGGGCAGCACTGTACCTCATGATGCTCCTAGCCACCCTAACTGGCCGGCTGCTGAACTGGCCGTACTACCCTGTATGCCACTGCAGCCAGATAAAGCTGTCACCTCAGAGACACAAAACACAGCGTTTCCATACCCACTGCTAATTGCAAACCTGCTAGAGAGCCAGACGGCTACAAAAGCTGCAGATAAAAACACACTTGTTCAAAATAAATACCTTGTTTTCAGCTGGCTGTCAAGCTTAAGGTAGTGCCCCTATCTTCAGCAAAACAACCAGGAAAAAGGAGATTTATTACACCCAGTGTGGAACCCACAGCTCCTTCTAGACACTTGCAGGAGTGATATCCCCTATGTTACTCTTAAAATCACTGCACAAAGAATCTCTTTCTGAGTTGGCTTAGAAAGCACAGTGGTACGTGGAAATTCCCACAGAAACTCTTATCAAGCTTTGACTCGCCCTCGTGTTCCTCATCCCAGCGCAAGATCTGCTGCTGGCACCACACAAGTGGCCGCAGCCGCTACTTGGAAGCCACGTTATGCCAAAGATCTGGTCAAGATATTGTTAATGACTACACAGTACTTCCAGGGAAAACAATACCATTCCAGATTTATGTTTCAACGATGTTACGCTGCAAGGAAAGCAGATATTTTTAGATGTATTATTCATAAAGAATTTAATAATATTCAAAAAAGCTTGCACAATTAGAAGCTCCACGTGCTTGTTTGCAACTTCCAAGAGAAACACAGACTAGACAGACTGAAATAGTAGAATTCTGTGAAATGGGGGAAAATGAGCCCAGAAGCCAAGTCCTGATGATGGCAGTCTTGACTGATAATGGAGAAAAATACTAAAAAAATGCACAACAGCACTAACACCACCTCTTGAAGTGAGGCTCTTCAGATAGATATGCAACAGATTAAGTGCCCTCTGACTTAGCACAAAGGAAAAGCTGTAACACAATCCCCACCGTTGGCTTACGCCTCGCTAGACTTAAGGGGTTTGCGCTGAAAATTGGAAGCTCTTGGCAGTTCACATTCTGGACAGATTCTCACATCTGTGAGAGCTGAAACACTGGCCAAGGAGAGAGGTACCAGATGAAATCATGAACGAAACGAGTCTCTAGCAAAGCCACAGTAACACACATACTGTCTCTTCCAAGAGGTTCAGCTGTAACAGACTGGGTATTGGAACACAAAAATACTATTTTCCCAACCGCTTGAATGGAATACCTACAGATAAGCACTTTCTGCCATTACGAAGTCTACTAAGTGGATTAATTACTTCAGGCACATAGCCTTACAGATCTTAAAGGAAAGAGGAAGGGGGACTGAATGCTTGGAGAGTTCCATAGCTCTCCTGAAGTCAGCATCCCTCAGAAGACACAGGCACCTGCACACACCCCCTGGAAGCCTGTCCCCGACTCTTGGAGGAAGCAGGACACAGCGTACCCCTCATGCTATGATTCCACCATCTCGTTAATGGCAGCATAGATCACTTCGGGGATCTATTAAGTGCAATACTAAAGGCATCGGAAAGCCAGATACTTGCTTAGGAAAATATCTATGTGGAGGAGACAGATGTGGAGAAGCAAAATCCAGACCAGATACCACACTTTATGCTGATGTTGCTCATGCCCAAGCAGTAAGAAGAACAAACTGCGTTGGGTGGGAAGGAAGAGCAGATATGTTTCATTCACAGGAAAAGAGAGAAACGGCTTTTTTTTTTTTTTTTTTTTTTTTTTTTTTTTATAAGGAAGTATTTCGGTCAGAAGGATTCTTCCAGTAAATTATGCAGAGCATTAACCACTGAATTTGAACCCATTTTTAGTTCTTCTCTATTAATAACTCATTATAGGCCTTTTTCTTAATGTTGAATAAATTAGAGCAATGTTAATCCATGCAGCTATCTACAGGTACATTTATCACCACTGCAACCACTTTTACTCTCCTTCCTGGAAGCTGCATTTCGAGGGCAACAGAGACTTTTTTCCTGCTGAACTGAAGTTACGGTGGCCTCTTCAGGTCACCAGCAGGGTCAGAGTCACCTGAAAGGTTACCTTTTTTTTTTTTTTTATACAGGACTGAAAGGTACAGCACAGCTGGCCTTGACATATGTGAAGGAATTCCTTTTCTCTTTCTCTCATATTTCCACAATTTAGATTAGTGAAAACAACTGAGCTGGGGCCTTGCTGGTATAAAAGAGAGAGGAACTGCTAACGGGATGTTCCTGGTGGGAATGCAAAGCTGTTGGAACTGATTCCTCTTCCCTGATCCAGAAGAGCTCAAATTTTATGACCTTCATAGCATGTTGCACAGTTCATATTTTTCCAGAATAGATGAAAACCAAGAGGAGTTGTGAACGTGGTTAGTTTTTAGAGACAGGGCTTTGTTTCAGCCTTAAAATTGGTTGGGTTGCATTTAGCTGCGAAGGGAGGGTGCTAACAGTTTGGTCACCATGACTGATTTTTATCTTTGCATTTTGCACAGCAGTGATACCGTGTCGTCACTGAACTACAGAATCCCTGACACAAGCAGCTGTGCTCTGTGCCCCAAACATAAGGATTCGGTCCTCTCTAGAATCTTGTCTTCCATGCTTGCACGCAGAAGTAGGAAACTCTTATGCCCACTTCAATGTGGCAAGCGGATGTGGGAACAGAGCTGACTTGTCAATACTGTAAAAGCGGAGTCGTGGGAGAGGGAAAACCTGACTTCAGTCTTCCTGTCCTAATTGCTGAACCTTTCTCCTTCTAATCATCAAGATAACAATTTCAGCTATTTATCAACATTAATGATGGCCGGTGACTTCTATTAAAAGGGAACAAGCACCTTTTTAGCCAAATACTAATTCACCTATTTAAACAGTAGCAGCCTAAGTACCCTGTGAAGACATCCTATCATAAATAGTTAATTAGTGCTCCAGCTACTTGTTCTGAAATGCTGCACGTACTTTGCAGAAATACTGTTCTCTGCATGTGCAGTACAAACAAGTATGAACGGCGGCTCTCGAAGCTGAAATGGCACGGTATCACTACATCACTTCTGAGCCTGTTTTTCTTACAGCCTTAAAAAAACTCAGGGTATTAAATTATGGAATTTACACACTGCCTAAGCGGAAGATTCTTGTCAGATAAGGTGTCATACGTAACAGCAAGATACATTCCCATGTCTGTTTTACAGTACAGACATAATAAAGTAAAATATGTGTAATTCAGCTTTCCAGTTCCTGTTGGAAATGTATTTATTTTTAAAAAGGGAAATTCTTTTCTAGAAATAAAGTTTAAGAATACTATCTGATATCAGCAGGATTAACAGCACGTGTTACCATGAGAAACGTGCACAAATATATTTACACACAGAACGTCTTGCAGTTCTTAAGCACTTCGATAGTTCACTAAATGGACTAGATTTTTTTTCCCCTCACAAGTAAGATGAGCCATGAAGACGATAAGAAATTGTGTTTTTCATGCAATAAAAACTACAATTTAAATGAAAACAGACTAAGACAATGATGATGTCACAGATTCAGTGTTCGTATCTGAAAGCAGTAAACATTTCTTTTCCTCACAAAGATAAATTCTATTTTTTTATAACCTCTTCCAGGAACGTATTAAGGATTTTGCAGTTTCAGATTTGCATTGCACTGAAAATGCAAGTAGAAATTGCAAGTAAGTGGATATAAAGCAAGAGTTATAGCAAAAGTACAGTACTTTCACAAAATGGTTGAATCAAGATACTTTTCTTGAACGTAAGTGGGCAACCTGTGACTTTTTTTCCTAAGAAGTAACACAAAACCACTCAGTGCATGTTAGTACTGTGATTTTTGAGTGCTGCAGATGCGTGTGTTGAAGTAAATAATGCTCTACTGCTCTTAGAAAAATTTCAAGCTTAGTGCATTATCTGTCCTGGTAAAAAATACAACATAGATTTTTTGCTATCTAACACTACAATGTCCTGCTTAACGTCACTCTACACTAATTCCTGTCACAAAGAAAAGCATGGAAAAACACAATTGGACAACTATTATATAAATTGAGTATCTTGGTCTCAAAAATCTAAATTACTGAAGACAAAAATACTGACCATGCTTTTCAGAGTACTTAGAAGATTTCTGTTACATTTTCCACCAGTATGTTTCTGTGTTTGAATGCAGACGGCAGCAGCCCGTCCATAGACTACAGAGAAAAAGGGCACACATGCTTTGAATGATCAACGTAATTTTTGGAAAACAGAATGTGTGGATGCTGTTCTTGTAGTACAACTGAGTGACGATGAGGAGGAGACACTCACAAAAGTTCTGTGGGATTAGATGATGTATCAATGAGCTCTTTGAAAGACATAGCTATCATGGGAAAAAAAAAGAAAGGACAACTAGCTAATCCTATTTGCTTCAGGAAAGCTGCTGTACTAAGAACAGTTGCAAGATGAAGCATTAAAATGTAATGCTTTGATGTTTTCAGGTCATTTTACCCACATCTTAAAAGAAAAGACAAGAGCATTTTAGGAAAAAGTTGAAACCCTTCACGGCAGTAAGAAAAATCCAAATATAATCCAAGTCTTAAACCTCTCTTCAAGATCAACTTGCTGTAAATATGGATTCTTTTTTTATCTCGTGGGACGCACTTCAGTGCATCATCACACTCCAGAACCCTAAAGAGAAAACCAAGACAGCTTCTAAACCACACACAGTTGCAACACCTTTCCTCCTCAATTTTTCATATTGCTTCCATTTTTCTCTCAGACACATCCATCAGCAGCTGCTACTCAATAGCTTTCATCTGGAAAAGAAGGCAAAGAAGCAGTTGCTTCCACAGCCAATGCTCCAAACTGGAAACAGAGTGTCTAATCTTCATAGTAAGTAGCTTTCAACTCACCAAGTTTTGATTTACATTTAATACTTGGGTCCACAGATCTAAATCCTTTTGCATTACTGGATTTTTTATTTTTATTTTTAATTAAAAATTTACACTTCTGACAGAAAGCAAAATAGAAAGGGGAGGAATATTTGTTTCAAATGAAAGTGACAAAATAAAAAAAGTAATCTGAAAGAAAAAGAGCCGTTTTGTACATAAAGATGTGAGAAGACAGGACATTTCATAACAAACAAGGTAGGTGTAGGCTGTTTGAAACAATCTATTCAGTGTAAAATAGTTTTGTAGAGAGGTCTGACAAAGAGAATTGGCTTTTGTGAAAAAGCCTACCCTATTGTAAATCTCTTAGAATCGGTAAAGACCACCAACAGAGCAGTCTTATCAGTGCAAGAGAACAAAGAAAAAAACACATTATTCTTGTTAATAATGAGGCTGGCATTTCATACCTCTAGAATGGTTTAACTTCTATTCTGATCATTTCATTAAAAAAAATGTTCAAGGTACTACTCCAAAATGACATCTTTATACAGATATTTTTAAAAGAAGCACACACACACACACAAAATTAATGTCCTTGTGATTCCCAGAAAAAACAGTTCACGTATCACTTGGAATAAGCACTATGCTGATCATGACTGAAACTGTGTGGCTGGGATTGTGGGTTCAGCTGCTGCTGTCCTTCATTTTCTATTCTGCCTTTTTTGTGTACGGTAGAAAATGGAAAACTCACTATCATTTTGGCCAGAAATGTCCTTTTTTCCCTCAATTAAAAAAAAAAAAAAAAAAAAAAAAGCCTTTTCTCCTAATTATAGCTTCTTCTCCCCTCTTACATCACAACTCTTTGGGAAAAACAAACAAACAGCAGAGCAAATTTTCTCTTTACACAGTTGCTCTTTTGGCAAGATCAGAAAAAAAGTGTCATCCTTTGGGTAAGTCTGTCAAACAGATTTCTAGCATACAGTTTGAGAATGTTCATCTAAAAGTACTATATCTGCACTTGTGTATGCTCATATGACATTTATTGCCTTGGAAAGATGGCATAAAAATTATTTCACACTCCTCTGACACCTGGTCTGAGCCACAATCCTGCAAGTGGTATATTTATGAAATGGTTATAAAAACTATACATTTAAAATAAATGCTTTCCAAAACATTAGCTTGGGTACATTAAAAAAAAGGATTGCAAGCTGCTAAGTAGGTAAGTAGGAACCTTACTGCCTTTTCAGAAAAAGAAAAAAAAATAAAGGTTTTCATAAACCATAAGAATAGGTTTTCTATACCCTTTATGTGTACTCAGGCCTGCCTACCTGAACAAACTTTCCTCCTGTGGTACGCTTTCAGCCAGATGATGAATGCCTGGTGATAGGTGGGCTGTTAGGCACATGACTGAGTGCTGTAGTGTATCTAGAATTGCATTTATGGCACACCTTGCAGTGATTTATTGGATATTAATTCTTCTTGAGAACAGGTGATCATTTTCCACATTTAACTCAACAGTCTTAATATTTGCCAACATGCCCCACTGCTAGTAAAAGCTTTACTCAGTTACTAGCAGATGTGACAAATCAGAAACAGGGTGTAGACACTACCAAGAATTTAAGGCTACCATTTACTTAAAAGGGAAGGAATAAGATGATGTTTCTCCCTTCTTTTTATCCATGATTTAGTAGTTTTTGAGGTACTTACTACATGTTGTTGAGCCTGTGAACCTTGTGCTCAGACAGGGCCAGAACACTCCTACAGGTCTTACAGCCACCACTTAGGCTCAACACGCTTCAAGTAAGGCTAATCACCACACATCCCCAGAACACAGTACATTACATTGACTTTATCATACGTAATTGTCCCTCAAGTCCTTCCTCCTACTGCCACATCCCAGTACTCCATTTATTTACTCAGCACTCCATTGTACAGATGTCAGGCTGCCACAGACCTACCTGTGTAAAACAGCTCCAGAAATCGCAGCATTCAGCTCTGTTGTTTGTTAGCTTTTTTCACAGCAATCAGGTTCATCACAGTCATTTCCTAATTCCATCATCTAAATGATTTCACTAACAATGCATTTCAGTAAAGCCCTTCCCACAAGCACTGCCAGATTTGTGAGCTCTGAAATTATTTGCCAAGAGAAGGAGCTCAAACACTGGCTGAATTCTCTCATGCAAGAGCCCTTAAAGCGTAAGCAAGTGGTTGAATATCGAGCATAAAAGGTATTTCTCAAGGCAAATAAAGACACTAAATATAGCATGTTTACACTGAGAACACAGAGAAAAGCCAATGGTACAACGTAAGATTTTAGACTGCAATTAGCAAAGATTTTTAGACTTGAATTAGCAAAAGTCAGTGAAAAATTGTTTTCCCCCCACCTCTTCCCACCCCCTGTGTGCTTTCACTTCAAGAACAAAACATGCAAAATGAAAACCTAAATGAAAACCTAGATGGAAGAATGGAGCCACATTCAGAACAGAAGACGTCACTGTAATTGGATTGATTCTGAGGCCAAAGATCTACTGTGGTCAGAGCCAACCCTGCAGGAGAGGCATTCAAAGACAAGAAAAGCATTCAGTAAAAATGCTACTTGTACTGCAAGTGCTGTGGAGATAACTAAATTTATGGAAGTTATTTTCTATATTGGTAAGAAGGTGTACTGGTACATAATCATTGATATTGATAAAGACATAGCATTAACAGCACATCAAAGTTTACTCTGCTTCCTACAGTAGTTTCCTGAAACGTTTCCCCAGGTGCATGCAACTTTCCTCGGCTATTCCTTGCACTGTAGCAAGCATCACCTGAGCTCCTGGAAGTTTCCATAAACTTATGGAATATAGATAATATAAAATCACTATTATATAAATAGAGATTACTCTTCCCTCCTTATCATTTGCTGGTGATGCTTGTGTTTCTTCAGAGCTAAAAGACTCAGCTCAGTGCATTTGCTCAGTGCATTGCTGAATTGGGTTCAAAATCTTGAGGAGTATGGAAACAGCTTGTTCTTAAAATTGCATGGAAAATACATGCAAAAAAAAATGAATTTTATTACAAGACAGATCTCTATTCCACAGTTAATGTGTTCAATCCGTATCTGGAAAACAAGTTGTTCTCTCATCTGTGTCCATTGCCCAGTATCCCCAGTGCAGTTCTCTACAACGGGGATGATCCACACACATTATAACTCAGCCATTCAGCTACACAAAGACCGGGACTGATGAAAAATGAACTTCAGAAACCGCTGCCACCAGCTCTCTCCCTCTCCCCTTCCCTCCTCCCCACCTCCAGTTGTCCACTCTCATCACACTCACCTACCTTTGGGACAACTTTAACAAGTCTCCAGTAGAGCTCTTCCTCAGAGACCAAAATACTGACACCTATCATTCATTCTGAGGCAAGGCCTGAAATGTGGTATACAAAAATCCTGAATAATAGTGGTTTGAGATCCCTTTTTAACTTGTGGCCTCCCACAAGTTCTTCTGAAATTTCCCAAGAGCCAGTGCTTCCTGCAGCGGGGTCACACATGACAAGGGAAGCGCTCCCAAGGCTATAGCATGGCAGTTGTTCCTGCTGTGACTGCAGGGCAAAATTGCACCAGACTTACTCTGCAGAGAATTCATCTGGTTGTGATTCCCGTCTCTCTAGAGAGAGGAAAGGCATGCAGAATCTTAGCTAAGAGGGTGCTTAGTCATATAACTGTGTGATTTCAATACCATATCTAAAACTATCATAATTTAAATCCTGGCACGAGAACTCAGTGGTTAAAGTCTATCAGTTTTCTTGTCTTTTTGATCATGCTCATGCTAGCATCCCCTATGAGGGTCATGCTGCTGTTTAAAGCTCTCCAAAAGTAAACAAAACAGACACTGACTGATGTCCTGAACTACTCTGTGGCAGGAGAAGTTTCAAAGAGAAAAAAAGAAAAAGACTGGCAAAGAAAAAACTGCTTGACAGAATTTTCCTCCAGGTTTTCTACATCTTGCCACCTACATTTTATTCTGACAAATCCTTCAATTAGTAGAGATATTTTTACCATTAAAATAAGATTTTCCTTAAGTACTCAGAAAGAGGTAAAGTTGGGCCCTCTTCTTTGCAGCAATTTTTTGCATGCTTGCGTAATTAATTAGGTTAAAAATGCATCCCCAATGTAGTGGAAAAAGATGGTATGAGCTGTAACAGAGTACTCTGACAGGATACAGAAACATCCAAGAGAAAAGGTATCATACCAAACTGTGTTCTGAAAATCTGAAGCACTTAGTGATGAAGGTGTAACTCCCCCTAATGGAGGCATATTTGAATTTATCTTAAAAGGAAATGTCAATAATTTAAAATCCTAATGCTCAAAACAATAATAGTGTCTTATTCATTTCCCCTTTCTGGATCTTTAAGGAACCTTTTAGGGCATGCACCTATGATTTACAGTAAACATCCAACCATTTTCAACACAAAATCTTTCTTTTCTTAGTGAGTTTTAATACATAAAGAAATAGCCTGAATGTAAGTGCATTACAGCATAGTTACACAGTATGCACTCAGTAACCATCAAAATTCCCTCAAATTATCCTCTGTCAGTCATTTCAACTCCTGTTTTAGCTACATGCTTTCCGTTTTCTTAAAATGCCAGCTATTTGGTATGAAAATGACAGTGACAGCCTGCAGTGGCTTGGGTTGTGTGGCATAAAGAAATACTCCTTATGTGCACAGCTGCTTGTAATGAATGCAGCATGTCTGAGGCCTGGTCTTGGACAGTTTTCTGCATTTCAGACTCCAATTTTCTTGGCAAGTTTTCTGCGACCATATTATCTATATGTCCCAGTATTTCAGCCAAAACTTTTCAATATGAGAGTCTGGCACTGTGCATGATGGAATGGCTTTCCAAAGTCTGTCCTCCCATAGTTAACAACTTCTTAGGAGTTTTTGCTCTCATTCTATTCTAACAACAAAGCAAAAAAGCACCACTGCCTACATAACCCCCTGTAAGATATGACAGATTGCATTTTTATATAGTAAAACCATATATGTGAACGTTGCCAGACAGACAGCATCAAAAACTAAAATTACTTTTGTCCACTGTGCAGTAAATCAACGGCAGCAGCAATCCAGTTGTTGTCAGAGCTCTCAATTTTGAGACACACTGACTTCTAGGATAAGTGAATAGCTCTGGTCTTTGTTCTGCTGAGCTTCTGATCGGTCTGGATGTTGCTGTAATTGGCTTGGTGATGCTGTCACTAAGCGATAGAAGGAGGACCATGATTAAACAGTAGATTTTGCACAGGTCACTGTTGAAGTACACTCACCCATTTCAAGCTGGGGAGGCATTTAACCTCTCTCCTCCCAGCGCTGAAAGCCTCTACATCTTACTCCACTGCCAAAGCTAGTCGTTATCCAAGCACATCTATACACAGCTATCTTCCTAATACAGAGAAAATGTAAAAAGACAAGCAGTTTAGAATGAAGCTAAGGATACAGTCCCAAATGACCTCCTCTAGGTTTTAATTATTTGTGAGATACCACATTCAGAAAATTTGCTATTCTACTTCAGGTTTTTTTTTCTTTTTCATTTAAGTGTGACCTTAGATATTATCTCTCTTTCTTCATAGGAAAATAGAGAAAATATGCTCTTAAATAAGATTTACTGAGGTGTCAAATTCTACTCTGTAGTGCCAGCAGAATAAAGATTAAAAAATACTAATGAATGTGTATTTAGAATAAATAAATTTTAAGGCAAAAACAGATGTGTTCTTGTACAAAAAAAAATATAGGAATAAGCTCAGAAGCAAGAAAGACATCAACAAAACAGATCCACCTGCATAATGAAAGCTAAGGTCATACAGATATATTTATATCATCTAATAAATATGAAGAAAGTTTAAAATGTAAAACCTAATAGCAAAAAACAGTGTTACAGAACAGGATAACTGTAGACCACCTCAGGGAGATCTAGAACTATAAATGAGAAAGGATAAGCTAGAACTCACAAAGTGAAGCCTGGCAGAGTAACTGGAGAGAAGAGCAACTATTAAGGAAGTACATAAGAAAGTTGGAACTTTCCCAAACGTTTTGCTACCTGGCAATTTTTCTTGATTTACTTTTAAAGGGAGCTAAAACTAGACACCAATACCTGTATATGAAGACATGAAATTCTGCCATGCTTAATCTTACCCTGGCTTATTTCATGCAATTCTAAAAGTCTCTACTAATAGTCTTGTGACAGAATCCCTTTTTTCCCCTCCAAGATCGTGGCACACTCTCTGTATTTAACCAAGAACTGGTCTAGCCATAGTTATGAGCGTTAAAACAAGGATTTTCATATCTGTCTGATCTGAACAGTGAAACTACAGGGCAGGCCATGATAAGAGATTTCATGTCCAAGTTCCTTCTCTCCCCTAGTGGCAAGTATTACTGAGATTTGTTTTATATGTTTGACAGAAAGTAAATTACTTAGATATAAGAGATCCTCTGAAGACTTGTGATCCTTGTGCAAGAGGTTAATGTGAGTCAGGGAACATCAGGGTTTAGGATATGTAAGTAATACTAATGCCGTCAGTCATTGTCTTAAGATTATAGCACAATTTTATTTGTTGGACTTCCTTGAAAAAAACAACCCCTTTTATTATTACTTTTGGGACTGCAGTTCAACTCCAGAATACAACCTTAACGATGTCATGCTGGTGCCTGAAAATGCATTCTGGTATGTAACTGATGGTTTAAAGCCACCACTCAAATCTCAGTACTAGTTGATGCAACAGCAGTTTTGAATTGTGGGAGTCATAAGGGAACAAACGAATAGTGCCCTTTGTTTGATAAGAGAAACCTCTTTCTCCCCTGCAACTCCAAACCCCAGCTCCTACACCAAAGTATGAAAGCAAAGGCCTGAACATATATAATTAGAATGTTTTAACTCTGCTAAGTATTGCATCAAAATGCATATGTCTTCAGATAAAATAAAAAAAAAAATCATAGCCTATTTCAGGCATACATAAATTTACAGGTTTAAATAATGTATATGATAATGTGCAGCATGTAGCACTAACGTGATGGGTTGCACAAAATCGCAGACATTTGTCTCCTCAAGTACTTGCAAGGTGAAGAATGTAGAAACACATCAAGCATTTGGCCCTTCCAGCTTAGAGGGTCACTCGGCAACTGGAGAGGGCCCAGTGGAGAGCCAACAGGAGAGGACTTGCCACATGAAGAAAGGCTGAAGGAAAGGGGTCTGTGCAGCCTATGGAAGACAAGGCTCAAGGAGACACTAACCACATCTCCTGACGTCTACAAAATGATGATACAGGAGAGGAGGCAGCCTCTTCATAGAGGTGACAGGACGAGAGGCAATGGGCCAAGCAGCTGCAGGATATTAAAAAACGTTTCACTACTAGAAGTAAAAATGCGACTGAATTGCCCAAATAAGTGGTGGAAGTTATTTGAATCTTGGCTTGACAAAGCCACAGATAATCTCAGCACAACACCCTGCTTTCCACAGAAGGTCAAACCCAGTGAGCTGCAGGAGTTCCTTTAAGCCCCAGCTTCACATGATTCTGTATTACCAGTCCCCTGTAGTCTAGGAAACACCTCCTTGATGAATCACCATTTCTCATCCCCAAATTACCATTTGTTCTTTAAGACATCTTGCAAAACAAAATACCACTCCCACACATGGAAGAAAAACAAAAAAAAAAAAAAAAAAAGGAAAGAGTTCAGCCATATTGCTATGAATGTTCTTGTTTACCTTTTACACACATTCTTGTGGTATCCAAGTAATCTCAGAAATGGAAACTCATCCAGAAGGTTGAGGGATTCTTTTATTATTATTTAATTTAGGGCTCATTAACAAATGTTATTGTATTTGTGCTTAGATTTGCAAAATGAAAACAAATCTTGTTGTGAACCAAGGATCTAATTCAGATGCACTTGCAAAAGTGCCTAAAAAGAACTTTGTTTGCTTTGAGAAGATGCTAGAATTTCTTTCATCATTGCATTACATCATATTTCCCTTTTCTCTTTTGCTATGGGAAATCCATTCAAAGAAATTCAGTAGTGGGAGAAAAACCCTCCTACATGAAAAGACATAAATAACAGGGCTGTACAACCTTGCAACAAGAGCAGAAAGGCTTCTATAAGTACTGTGGCCTCATATAGGATTCAGAAAAAATAGCAAGGTTGTCCAATTACATGCTAAAGTAGCTGGCTGCTGAGCTCAGAGGGTGAGCTTTGATTTTGCTTTTTCACCCTAAGTGCTCCATTTCAAGATTATGAGATTCCAAGCTCATGCCAAGCCTTCCTTATGGCTGGATCATCTGACAGGGCCTAACCAGTCTGGAGCTCTTGGTACCAATGATAAAACAGTTGTACAAGTATGGAGTATACATCACTTAAGACTTTTGTAGAAAACGAAATGTATATAGCAACAATACAAAACTCTGAAATCATAATAGGAAAAGTTATATTTATAGAGCTGTCTTTACTCATGGATTTGTTACTTATTATAGACTGGAAATAAAAATCATATTTTACTGATTCACATTTTATATTTAATCACATTTTATACTGCTAACTCTGATACTGCTGGTTTTCTATTTACTAATTTTGAATTTCAGACTTAAGATAAATAGAGATATTTAATTCTCAGCAGTATAGAGCCAGAACACTCAGCTTTTCAACTCTAAAACTCATGGTAGGGGCAGAACTACTAAAAAAAAGGCAAGGATGCTTTCAGATGAAATACGGGTAACTGCAGGTTAATGAACCTAGTAGAAAATAAATTGTTCTTCATATTATTTCTTTGGTAGCGCTGGATAGTAAGTGGCTACTGTCTTATAATTATGACTCAGTGCTCTCCCCAGTAAACTCCACAGACTCCCCAGTACAATTGTTTGAACAAAGCCTACCAAAAAACAGGCTTATTTTTAATTTCATACCCTATTTTTTCTCAGTTATATAGCAATATTATTATTTGAACACAGCATTGATCACTAATTTCCAAATCTGGGCCTACAATTCCATATATCTGAGTACAATTACCAAAAATTATCTTTCCTTATTCAAATTTGGGATGAACCCAATTGAAATTGGGAACCCAAATGAAGGGAAGAAAAGAAAGCGACTTTTATCAGTCTCACAAATCTTATGGCTGCTTTCAAATGAGGCAGCACTGACTCATAACTCGTCAGTGCATATGGGCTGACTAACGTACAGGATAAAGTTACCTCATCTCTAAGATGGGTGTTCCAATAGCTGCCTAAGCACAAGGAGGTGGTAATCCTAAAAGCTATAAACGACATATTTCAGTATTAAAAACTAAATCTAAAAAGCCTTAACTGGAAGTTGTAATCATAGCTTCCAAGAAGGCTGTGTACTTCACCTTCCCCAGTAAAACAGTCTTTTCTGGATCACCAGAGAGCAGCCTATACTTCTGGCAGCCTGATCTCAAAGGCACTCCCAACCCTACGCTCCAAGCAATATACCTGATTTGGCTGGATAAGCAGCAGACCAATATCCTCTGGATAGTAACTAGCCTGAAGTCAGTCACTGTATGCCTTGAAAACTGTAACCGCCCTTAGAACACAGAAGCTAACAAAACGAGCTGCTTTTTCTCGGATCAGTCCTGACACTGTCGGACCTACCCGGCACAGATCGAACGACACTTGTTACATCCCATGCATTGCTCACTCATGTGGGAGAGAGTGCCTTGTGTGACAGCAAGCCCACTCAGCCGGAGCCGCATGGACATCAGCAGTGCTAGAAAAACCTGTAGAAACAAAGGTGCCATTCTGAAGAATCTGAGAGATGGCTAAAGAGACATGAGAGAATCATTAAAAGAAACCGGCAAGCAACACTTCGGAGTGGGAATAACTTACGTCAGATGTAACTGCCACACTGCCTCCAATTTAGGGGCACGTACCTGCCAGATCCAAGAACCAGATCAAAAGTGTCAGCTCTGCCTGTTCTAACCTGAGCCTTGATTTCCGAAGCCTGGGAAAATGCAAGAGGAAGAAAGAAGTGAGCAGTGTGAACTCCCACGACGGCTTGTGCCTTACTAGGAGAGGAAGTCAGCTCTGCTGTGAGGCAGTGCCACGAGCTGTGCCTGCTACGCCTGTACCAGGGGCACCATCAGGACTCAAAATATGCTGACATTTAGTTCTAAACTAGATATTTTGGCTGGGTAATTATTTACACCAAGTCCTACTTGAACTTTTGAATTTTGTTTTTGGATGAATTTCTTCCTTCCTCTGCCTCATAAAATAGTTTTGTAATTGAAATACAAATTGCGATGAGTGATGAGGAAGTGCAAGTGAGCACAAATCAGATGATGTAAAACCAAAGCAGACACTTCCACATTCCTCAGTAAGCTCGGAGCAGTCTCGCATTACAGCCGTGCCAGTCTAACAGCTAGCGGCTGCCAAAAGGGGAGGCCCCGTTTCCAACCCCTTCCAGCCATGGATTCCTGCCTGCCTTCCATCCCGCCTCCGTCAGCTCTGCTGTGCAGCTGCAGGCTGAGCTCATTCAGCTGCCGGGGGACGGAATGTAATTTTTGTTAGACCTAAGATACAGTCCCATTAAAGCTGACACTAAAATATTTGGTGCTGCTGCAGGTATGCTGTCTTCTCCAAAGCCCTGCCTCCTGTCTTGTGTCGACACTGCTGCTCATCTGACTCTGCAGGAAGCAAGTCCAAGCACTGACCCCTCAGGAAACTATCTAAAAAAGCAGGAGAAGAAGGAGTGTGGAATTATCCTCTGCTGGCTCAGTGTCCTCAACTAGCTCATCAACAATTTGGTTGAAAGCCTGCACCCATACAAAAGAATGACAGCCACTGTATGGCAGGGCTCAGGATCAAGGAGGCACCAGCACTACGTACACTGGCATTGGCCATCACCCCTGGTCACCGCTGATCCAGCACACCCTGCATCTCTGCAATTGTTGTCTGCAAAAGAAAGGGCCACTGTGTCCGCCTGGAGCCAAGAGGGGTGGGACCATCCCCGCCCAGTGCAGCTGGATATTTGACTGTCCAAACTATCCTATTTCATCTTGCCCTTAAAAAGAAATTGTATTTCCCATTATAATACTGAAACTTCAGGAAAAACAATTGTATCCAAAGATCAAGATCAGCTTTGTTTTTGAAGCAGATATCTGGCACTTCTTTTTTTTTAGTGGGAGAAAGGTATGAAAAAGAAATAAACATCTATTTGCTGGGAAAAGCCAGTGGCTGTAAGTTTTTTGTTTTTTTTTGTTTTTGTTTTTTTCTTATTAGGTCATACTCATTTATTCTACTGAAATCATTTTATATGTACTCAAATAACAATTTATTAACCCCCTGCACGTATCACAAGAGTTAATCCCATAAATAGCTCAAACCCAGTGAATCAAAAGAAATATCAAGTGACGTAGAACAATCCTTAGACAGCTGGATCATAAAAAATTGTTCAACTCAGAGAACATTTAAAGGTTAGAGCTCTGTTATAGGTAAAAGAAAAAAATCACAGAGAGAGAGATAAATACACTGAGCACCTTTTCCTTTTTAGTCATTTCATTATTACTGTAAGGCTACCATTTTGTGGATGGTCAGAAGTATCACATTCCTCCCCAGTGCAAAGGGTTTTATATCAATTTTTCTAACTACGCCTCTGACAGAATAGCCTACAGGCAATTTCTGGAAATGAGGTAGACATTATAAGTTTCTTATTATCTTTCTTCAGGATGACTTTTAAATAAAGAATGTAATACTAACACAGCATAAACCTGCTAAGGCCTGTGGTCTTGCATGTTACAAATGGAAGACAGACTCAAAGGTGCCACTGTAAGCATCAGGCCATGAGACTGCCATTAAATAAATTTCCCTTTAACTTGATTTTGCTTTAACTTGATTTTTGGAGAAAAGATTATCATTAGAAGTTCTGGCAATCGAAAATCTTCCATAGTCATATAACAGAATCATAGAATGGTTTGGGTTGGAGGGCACCTTAGAAATCATTTTGTTCCAATCCTCCTGCTACTGACTAGGACAACTCCCACGGAATCCTCCTGCTACTGACTAGGACAACTCCCACGGGACCAGGCTGCCCAAAGCCCCATCCAGCCTGGCCTTGAACGC
>JAOWBP010050945.1:0-17232 GCA_028571105.1 Tragopan temminckii | reverse complement strand
GGGGGGTGGTGGGGGGGGTTGTTTTGTTTTGTTTGTTTGTTTGTTTATTTAGAATCTGTGGCAGACACGAGTCTTTGTTTCAAAGCAAGTTATTTTAATCAAGAGAACAATGGTCTTTTTAATGCCATATAGTGAAAACCTGTGGAAAGACACATCAAAGCCAATTAGAAACCAGATGTTGCTGGTATGGATTGCCAGCAAAATCAAACAGAGGTGAGAGCGCCAAAGGGCTTCCTAGACCTTTGTGTTTGAATGCTAAATCTATAGCTCCAAGCTCTCTGTGACCTGGCAAAGCAGAAACGTTAGGGTGAAATCTCTAAGGTTGTTGTTATGTTCTGTCCAAGACATCCCTTTTGTGTATGTAACAGTTATATCTATATACATGTAAAACATATGTAATGCAATGGAAAGCACAGCAACAACAGCAGAGTAGCAAGACCCCAGGCTGCAGCAAGTAAGAATTTGCTCAAAGGCAACAGTTGTGGGCATAGAAATAAAGGAAAAAAAATTGCTTACCTGCAGAAAACCTCATGTATGTCATATATGACAGTTTCCTACTCCAAGTGTCTCATAGTACATTCAAATAAATAAGTCTGAAGCTGTAACTTCAACAATGCAGCAGTTTTTAGTTGAAACACATGCCTGGATGTCAGGACTTGATCTGGTAAAGGGAGGAAAATCCTAGCCAAAACTACAAGTTTCCTCCTCATTCTTTCCATGATGTCCATTAGCTCTTTAAATCTCATCTGGCAAAAGCAAAAGTTCTACCAAGTATCTTACTTATGTAACTATAGTTAAAAACACTTTGTGCAGACTCTCACAGGCACTTCGATACAGACAAATGCCTAAAAGGAAAATAGTTGCAATGTTTCCAGACTTTAATTTTCACTACAAGACAACACAGTTCATTCTCCTTATCAGCAACACAGTGCTGCTCACTTTCAGAATAAGAATACAGAGAACTCTCTGCATGTCCAGCTAGTGGAAATTCCATTTTACATCAACAATCATCAAACTTTGTGCCAGTTTGCTAGGTTTCTCCTGCCTGCAGTATTAGCCTACACTAATAAATACTCATTTTTCAGGTACTTGTGCTTGCAGCAACTATTCGCAACTCCCAGCAAATTCCATAGAAGCTACATCTGTGTGTATACAACTTGTTCTAGATTCTGTTTTGCTGATGATTTCTTCTAGTACTGTTACTTTTAAATCAGAGTTGGTTCTCTGAACTTTCATTTTCAAATAACTGTTATACAAAAGAGCAGGACAAACAAACACTAAATCTAGTCTTATTTCAGAAAGTGGCAACTTTGCCCAGTGATTTCCAGAAGCTGAGGGGCCAGACAAAAGTTCAGAAATATTGCTTCACCTCCTTCAAGAATCTACAATTTCATCTACAACAGGATTCATATGGCTTGTCTGTTTTTTTCCATTCTTACAGAATTAATATCCTTCATTAGACCCACTTGCGCTTTGCTAAAAAAGAAAAATGGATTTAAAAATGACTCCTGGGGCCAATGGACCAGAACAACTGTCAAACACTGTCTGTACAGTGGACTCTAATAGAAATCTTGACATCAGATCAACGGCAGGCAGATGGTGGAAAGCAAACACAGAAGAGGACATGCTACAGAAGAAAAAAAAAAAAAAAAAGATGGAAATGAGAATCTGTTCTAAGCAGTGCAAATTCACTGACTTTGACGCAAACACTCCAAGGTAAAAGCACGGTAAATGCTGCATTTGAGGTATGATTCTCTTATTCCCCTCTAAGCATCTATAAAACATAGACAAAACATAATAGAGAATTTAAAAATTGGGATTTGTTTCATCACTGAAACATAATTCTGCTGTGCAGAATTGAGGAGTAAGTATAGATACATGCTGATGATATGAGGAATATAAGAGGTCTGAAGAAGCAGGCTGTCTCTCATCTTATCATAGCAGTAAAGTCTGCTGCAGTGTTTGGGGACTTGTGGAATTAAGGACTTTTCAGCATGGCCACCAACACAGCAGAGGAGCACTTCACAGCACTTGACCTCCTCACATGCTAGAAGGATGTTACTCATTTGTTTACAAGTCATGTCCTGCTGCAGTTCAGACAAGAAATACGAGCAATCAGGTAAGCAGTTAAACAATGGCATGTAGGCAGAAGAAATAAACTGGAACATTAGGGGATTTCTGCATGCCTCCCTCTTCACCTCCTCCACCTGACTTTTCCTTCTACTATGGGGCTGGAAGTAGTGCTGTTTTGACTTAAGTGACCCTCTGCAAAGCAGCACCTTCAAGAATTTAGACAGATAGATGAAAACCACGACCTTTTTTTTCCAGTCCTTGTTTTCAGCCATCCTTGTGCCCTTCACCCAACCACTGCATGAATAACAACAGCTGAAGAGTCACGCTAAATGGCAGGCTGCTATCCAGTTGAAATGTGGCAGAATTGCTTTTCACCTTGCCAAAAGGAAAAAGAAAAAAAATCTTTGAATAATTCATTGTAAGGTTCAACAAACTGACCAGTGTCCCTGCTCTCTCTTGTCCCCTGTCTATGTTTGAGAAAGGAAAGTGAGTCCTCTGTGCACTTTCTTCTCACATCCTCCCAGCAGCAAGCCCTGCTTGAGAGCTGAATTGACTTCACTGTAGTAATATTGTTCTGCTGAGACAAGAGCGATGATCAGCACAACAGCACTGTTAAAAATGTTATAGGCTTCATAAAAACAATCACATCAGCTATAAAACGGTAGGTGATCATGACTGCTGCACCGCTCCCGTCATAACTTAGCTTGACTTCTCTGGATGGAGAAACAAATTATAGAAAATTCCCTTTTCTTTCCCCCATTACTGTGCAAAGTGATACAGTGTCCCTATTCCCTGCTACACCTCTGATGCTATAAAGATAGAACAACGATTTTAAAAGATTGGAGATGAGATTTGGGGTTGGAAATTGTCTGCACAGTGTTACAAGGTCTGTTAAAAAGCAGAACTAAGTAATAACCAGCATACATTTAAGGTTCATGAGAACCAGTAATATAATTCTGGATAGCTCATCTGTATTAATAGATTGAGCATCTTCATTCTTCACCTAGGTAAGGCTTCCTCTGTTAAAACCACTGATAGTTCTGAATCAGGTCCTGAATATATGTTCTCTGAAAGCCTTATGCTAGCATATAACCAGCATTTTGATCTTCTTTTATGATCTACACATGTTTACATGGCATAAGGCATCAGAACTTGGTATTGAGAAAATCATTCAAGAAAGACTGTTTGACTTTGGTCAGAAGAATGAGTGATGTTGTCACTCAGGAAGCTGTGGGAGTTTTCACTTCAGAGTGACGCATGAGTCTCCAGCAAGGTCTGTTCAGGAAAGAGAATTTATCTGTCACAGTGATGGCTGTGCAAATAAATAGCTGATTTTTCAGAGGACTATCCGAAAGGAAAAGAGGTGAGCAAGCAGCTTAGGCTTTATCAAATCAGACTTCTTTTGCTTGTTCTTTTGTTTTCCTTGCTGAAATTAAAAGCCCAAGAAAAGAATGTTTTATATACAAATGGCTCTGAAAGTAATGTCTCCTTTTATTTCCATGGAACCTACAACAGATACAAAGAGCACAATAGCACTATTTGATAGTGCTCACTATTGAGAGCAAAGTATCAGCTAGAAGGTAATATTTTTCAACCATTAAAATTTGCACCAACAGAGGTGACCCACTGTCACTGTCACCACTGCTGAAACACACCACCCACTGCCTCACTGTGCTCACATCCACTGCTTGATCTTCAGAAACATTCAGCAAGCATCAATGAATGTCAATCAGTGTCATTCTTTTCACACAGAGAAATTCAATGACGCCCCTCTGCTTCCATGAGACACTTCTATGTCAGACACCATTTTGTCAGACCGTCCTTCTGCTGCCATCTGTTGTACAGCAACAGAAGGTAATGGAATATTGGCAGGAAGGTTCAGTCTCTGCTGCCATACCACAAACATCCTCCTCTCATATTGTGGGCCAACATAATAAATAGGAGGCATTACTTTCGGAGCACTCCTTGTGTTTAATGGAACAGACTGAGAGGTCCCACAGTAAATGTGCTGATTTGGATGGACTATGCTCTGCATTTGCCTTTTACAATGTTTACAAAGCATGAACAAGAAAATAACTTTCCCTTCCTCACACAGTGAAGGAGTTCTTGGCTTAAGTCATGGGTGTCCAACTTTTTGGCTTGCCTGGGTCTCCACTGAGTGGAGAGAAATTATCTTGGGTCACGTGTAACAATATAATTAATAATACAATTAATGCATGGTTTGACCTAGCACTGCTAGGCTAACAGTTGGACTTGGTGACTTTAGAGCTCTTTTCCAACCCTAATCGTGTCACCAAACAACAGAAGATCATGGCCTTTGCAGAGGCATGGACATGTCCTGTCTGCAACGACATGTGATGAGACATTGCATATGTGAGACCATGCAACCATACGTTCTGCCTCAGCTGCATCCAGCGGTGGGCGAGGCTGAGAGACAGCTATTTGCTGTGCAGGACAACCATGAGGCCCATCGAGGTCTCCGTATAGGGAGTTGAACAGTTCATAAAGCGCTTTGTCTCTCTGCCTGCAGTGCCAGTACCCAACTTCCATTGACTTCCATCATGGCACCACACTAGCACCAACAGCACTGCAGCACACACTCTATCCTCTCTGCCATTGCCACCCCAGCAGAAGGCTGTGGAGCGACAGATAAGGGTAACAGTGGGTGGCCTTCTGCCTCCTACTTCATTCAAATCATTTAATAAGAGCTAGAGTACTAACAGCTACTCAGCATCTTCAGTCTCACATAACCCTGGCTTGTCTTCCTTTTTAATTAAAGCACCTTTACAATGAATGTGTTTTTTTCTAAATATCTTGAACACATGCATTTTTTTCTGCTTTCTACCCTGGTCTTCTGACTTTTGTGCTACCTCATCCCCCAAATATTTTTTCATTGATCTAACAGTGTGAGATTCATATCAAATTTACAAGAAGGCAGTTAAAGATGTGACATATAATGAGAAATAGAACATTATCCAGAAATTGAAAATTTATGTATAAATATTATCTGTTGTAGAAGGAGAAACACAATCTAATTACAAGATACCATACAGCATATTTATGTGTCTTACGGAACGATTAGGTCTTTTTTCTTCCCTAAATTCTCAGTATGCAAAGCCAAGCACTATTACTACAGTAAGAGATAAACATAACGTCTTCAGATGGAGGGAGAAAACAGTAAGTTTTAGAAGTTTCTAAAATAGGTATTTCATATACAATAATTCAGGTACATTGGTTCATATTTCCTGAATATAGAGGCTTTGAAACTAAAGCCCTATCTCATTGAGTAGTGGTGAGTCACAACTTTTGAATGACAGTAAACTGCAGTGTCTAGCTCTGACAGCTCACAAGACAGTAAATTTTTGAACTGTCATTGATCTGAAAGTATTTCTAGTGCTGGGCTTTTGGGAGGGGAAAACCAGACATGCTGACATCACTGTGAATGATGCTATAGAATAAAAGTGAAATTCCACGCTTGGGAGAAAGAGAGAAACATTTTTTGTGGTCTGGTGTTTTAAAAGTATTTATTGCAGTTATGCCCATTTGCAAAAGACATATTTTTGATGGAAATGTATTAGCAAAGAAATTTACAAGTTAAAGGATCATAATTAGATGGCATAAATTTCCCAAAGATATGTTACTGGCTATTATGCCATATACTGTCATAACAGTGATTTTTTATTAAACGCTATTTTAAGCTGAGAAACATTAAAATCTAAAATATTTGCAAAGCAACCAAGAGAGTTTAGGACACACTGCTCAAAAGTGTTTATCATTCACTACTACATACAGTCAAAAGCCTTGGAGTTTGGTCTAGAATGCCACAACATGACTTGAAACATTGCCCAATTTGGAGAACTGAAGTGGATAAGCCCTCTCAGAAGAAGATGTTTGAACTTTATTTGCTGTATTTTTTTACAGAATGAATCCTTTGCAGTAGTAATTTCACAGTTTGCTTCCCCTGCATTGATCCTCCATAGACTCCCCAATTGTTTCAATGTAAAAATGCATTACTCTGTGCCATAGCCTTTTTGTCAGCAGTAGGCAGTACGTGGACAGGACAAAGGGGATATGTAGGGTCAGGTAATTCAGAATCTTCAAAGCCACAAGGTTTGCTCTCAGCATATTCAGCAGACCTCCACCCTCCAGAGCACAACATGATAGTGCACTGGAGCATTCCTTCTCAAAGACAATTGTGCTCCTCCCTTTTAGATGTCTGAAATACTTAACTTTTTATTCTGCATCAGACTAACATTATATTGCAAAAACTTGTCTTTACTGCAGAATGTAGAAGAACACCTTTCCAGACAACTCTCCTATTAATGTTTCTAAATCAGGATGAGAAAAAGATTTGAAATTTTGCCTCACAAAGTTTCACATTTTCTTTTAAATGTGAAATTTTCTTTTAAAACAAATACACCATTGTGAAACATTCTACATGAACAAAACTGAGTTCAGGTCCCATAAAAACCGTGGAAGCATATCCTTCTAAGCCCAGCCTAGCAATAATGCAGTAGCAGATGGTGCAAGCTAGTCCTAAAAGCAAACTACAGTGCTTTCACAGTGAAATTCATCTAAATTCTTGTTTTCCAAGCTTTCATCACTGAAAAGGGCAAGGACTGGAGTGCTGTCCTACCCACACATCCCGAACATGTCACTCCATCATCCCAGAACATGATATGCAGATCCCCAGCCCTCTTCTGCAAGTGTTCTGATGTTGCATCTGGTGTGGGCTAGGTACAGCGAGGCCCAAAATGACCAGAGTTCTCTTGAGTCCTCTGCAAACTGCAGTCACTGACTTGGAGCCAGGTGACTGATCTTCCTCATCCTGTTGTCACATTGAAAGACAGAAGAATTTTCTAGATTTAGATTTGTTTTGTTTAGGGGTTTTGTTTTGTTTTGTTTTGTTGGTGGTGGTTTTTTTTGTTTGGTTGGTGGGTTTTTGGTGTGGGTTTTTTTTTTTGTTGTTGTTGTTGTTTTTTTGGTTTTTTTTGGTTCACATAAAATCTGTGCAGTTTTAATTTGAAAATTCAGCTCTGACTAAGAATTTTCTTTCCTCCACATCCCCCATCTGGCTGTTTATTGCTGACTCTCCTTCCAGCTGAGAACAGTAACTGGCACATCACTACCCATAGAGACTCTGTAATGATCCAGGGGAAATCTAATCACACCGTACCATCACATATATCACAGCAGTAAATCTGTGACTTACAAAGCCCTAGTGAGGGCCAAATTTTGAGCTCCTAATATTCAGAGTCAGTTTTAAGGGGTGTGTTTGATTTTCTTTTTTTTTTTTTTTACTTTGTTTTTTTGCAAGAGATCTGCTTTCATTTCTGCATTTCACCTGCTGAGTCGATCTAAGGCATTGTAATGGCCCATAAAACTACCATCTGGGACATAAAATCTCCGGTTTCTGCACACTAAAAAGTTCTACCACCTATTATGGCAGAACTTCCCCCGCTATGATGTGCTCTGATTAGCCCAGGTTGTTACAGAGGGAGAACTGTGCATGTATGCAAGCTACTCTATTGTGATAGCACAGCAGCACAGAGGGTTATAGCCTAGGCTGATTTTTCCCTGCCAATATTTTAATTTAATGTAAATTAAGTGATTTTGGTGAAAAAATCCTACTCAATGCACATGCAAACACACACGCAAGAATCATATATTCTCTGCTTACATAATCATATCTGAAATGTGCTGTTGTGATATAGAACAAAAATAAAAGGAAACCGAGAACTCAGCACCAAATAAGTAGAAGGGTATTTTTCCTTTTCGCAGGAGGATATTGACATCAAGTCATGATGAATCAGGAGAGTAATGATACTCAGAAACCAATTGATTCTGCACGTCAAAAGCGACCATCCTTCTGAGCACCCACAACACCCTTAGCTATACTGAGAATTGAGGATTCAGTACTGCTGAGGATGAAGCAAGGAAAGCATTAACTCAACAAGAAGAAAAGCTTACAGTATGGAATGACAGAAAAGAAAAATGCTTCAGTAGAAATCTTTTTGTGACATCAGACACGACATGAGGTTTATTGTACCTATGTGAAAATAAAACAAAACCAACTTCCCAGAGCTTGTGTCATTCAACTCCTCCCTTTCCTCTTAGCTTTTTTTTTTAGCCAAAAGGAAGCCTTGGTTGAAAACTTTAGGACATAAATTTATCCTATTCTGATTTACTGTCTCTACTTATAGAAATTACTCCATCTGAAAACTAAAGTCCTTCCTAAGATTAGTTATTACATATATAATCAATATTTAAATCACTCATTGATTCATTGTTTATCAAAACATAATAAACATTTTCAATAACTACACTAAAGTATTTAAATATGTATTAAAACAAACATTTGGCTAATTTTAGCTCTTGACTGGAGGGCACAGTAAGCAGCAATTCATCTTATGTAAGGTCATAAATTTGTGTGAGAATATCAGTGTCAAAACCAAGTTTGAGACCAATAAATAGAAAGCACAAAAATTTTTCCCTTATAAAAAATGATCACAATGCAAAAGTACTCTGATATTAAGACTTTAAAGTGACAAAAAAAAATCTAGTTACTAATTGGCAATTCAAGTTCAACGTGATCTAATTAATCTCTCTCTCTCTCCCTCTTTCTTGCTTTCACTTTTTTCCTTTAAAAGGAAGTTGAAAATTCTAATTTAGCTTCTGGTGTAGCATTTCATGGAACACTGATGAATTTTAAGAACTGAAATGAGTCAATATTGCCTTAAGAGAAAGCTGATGTAAATAAAGTATGATTATAACTGAGATGGTTGAGGGACACAGAGGTACAGTTTTGCAGGATTAGATAATATATTTGATGATTAACAGTTGATATGTTTGGAAAAAAATAAAAATCAAAAACCCACATTCTCAGTCTCAGAGTTCCATAAGCAAGCATTAGCATAGTGTAAGAATGAAATAAGTAAGTGCAATTGACGTAGGCAAAGCTGACAGGGAAGATGAAAAATCTCACAGAGCAAACCATATGAAGATGTAGACCAGTTTGAGTCTGGTTATGGCTCAGGAGCCTCTGAACATGCTCTATTTGGCACACACTTGTGCATTTCATACTGAGGGGTCTGGTGAAGGCACAGCATCAGGCACAGCCCACCAATGAGATCTAAAAGGACAAGCATTGTCAGGAAGCATCAAGATTCATCCTGGCTGGGTGCTCTGATATTTTGTAGTCCACTCTCAATAGTCTGCACTTAGCAGTAGTGGCCATTGATTTATGTGGAAGGTGACTACTTCCAAAACTTGGCTAAGAATAATATTGTTTAGATGTGTGATTGACAGCAGGATCCTGGACCTTGCACAGATAAGGCAGATGTGGCTGCCAAAATAAGAAAAATCCCTTATCCAGAAAACCAACACATATCCTCTATGTCAGAGGTAGAGATTCAACATTCACAGCAGATCACATTTTCACAATTCTGGATGTAATTTTGGTCTTAAAGTGCACGCTCCCTCTTTGAGTCACTTCTGGATGTGTTGGTTAACATTTTGGCTTTTTTTTTTCAACACAAGTGTAGTCTGGATGACTGGCAACTTCATTAACTCTGGACACACAGATACAGATGTTCTCCATGGCTTGCGCTGGAGACAAGTGTTTGGGAATCTCAAAGTAATCTCCTTTGCATGCTATCCCAATGCCTGCTCAGTTGGGATTATGGGAGATAAGTCACATCGGAACATCAAGGTGACATTGGAGCTGAAAATTATTTATTTATCTATCTCTTACTAATTCAGTCTGCTGACTGTTTCATTGCTACCCACTGTGAATAAGTCCCCTTACACAGAGCTCTTACAAATTAGACGGGATATCAAAATACAAACAGAATGTGAACATATGATTTCTAGTATTTCATTTGAGTTCTAGGCAAACTGCAGTCTGTTCATCATTAACACTGACAGAGTTGGTCGTGTGATGCTTTGCTTGGACATATCTATAAAAAGATGCATTCCTTCTCAACTTTCCTCCCAGCATACGAATGAGCTAGCAGAATGTTGTAACATATCTACATGTTGTGAAGCTCTGGATTGTCTTTGTCCTTAGGAACAGGCTTACACATTTGTTCAGAATGATAAGGAGACAAATTCTACTTTGTGTAAGAGTGATGGATTTGACTTTGCTGCCCGTGGGCTATATTGAAGTTCCTATGAAATCAGTGTCACTTACACTATGATGCTCTGTCTTCTTTAACAGTTAAAATATTAATTAGAACAAAATCTAATTGACAAGCTGGAGCTGAATGGGGGAATTATCTAATAATGTATGATTAAACAATAGTAAACAAGGTCACTGCTTGACTAAATATTCAGTAATCAGTAATTAGATTTTGTTGGTCGATCTCTTTAAAAGACCTGATTGGAGATGACCTCTTTCTTTTAGATTAAATGTCTGCTCAGGCTGAGTTACTATTGATCAAGAAGCTGACCTTACTGCCAACACTGGTGTTCCTACACTACTAATCTCTTTGCATATTGTGTGCACGTAGTTGCTGGAAAACTTCAAAGAGATTCGATCAAGTTGACAATTGCTTAGTTAATTAACAAGGTGCCATTTGTTAGTATTCCAGACTGAGTTGCTCTCTGCAATCTTAGAGAAATCACTCCTGGAGTTTAGTTAAAAAAGGAGACAGAGAAAAAAAGACTCTGTGGAGTTTGCATTCTATGGGACAAGTCTTGTCTTGTTTTCCCAGACATCGGAAATGAAGGTTTTTTCTCCTCTCTTGTAAGCAGAGGAAGGGTTTAATGAAAAAGGTGGTGCCTTTACTTCTTTGCATCCTGCGAGGTGAGCCGAGGTGCATGAGTGGGACAAGGTGCTTTGCAAATAGTCAAAACACAAGAATGACACCATGGAGGCTTTTAGCTACCTCAGCTTCAATTACTTGTCTTCAGATCATTTCTATGACCACATGGCAATGACAAAAAATTTCCCTTTAGGACAAAAAATCATAAAGCCTTATGTCTACTCATTTCCCAGTGGATAAACTCCTCTTAGGCTGCATATTACCAGAAGTCTTCAATTACTTCCTCCAAAATTTTGCTGTAATTCTTTCTATACAAAGTAAAACAATAATTCTTTCTTGGAGAAAATGTCCAAATATGCATCAGGCACACAGTCCCAAAATTTGATCACCTTCAGAAGAATGCTGTCACATTCTCAGGAACTAATTATTTTCTTGGTTTGTCACTGTGCAGTAAGGCACCCTCTGTTTAAGGGCCAACAGGGTTTAAGGTATACCTGATAAAAAACACCACAGGTCTATACAAAATTTCAACCAATTCCACAGGTACACGAAGCTGCACTAAGAAGTCTGCTTAGTATGAGAAATTTCACAAATCATGTACAAACTGTGGTTCAAGCATTTGCAGCCAGTGTTTGGTGCACAACATGGATCTAGGCAGGTATAAACATTTCAAGTGTCAAACTCTGCTTTGAGTTACCAGAACATTTGAGATCTTGAGAAGTGCTGACTGAAGCGATATTGCAAAGATGCAACATGGATGAAATCTTTCATTTAGTCTTTCATAGAATCATAGAATCACTCAGGTTGGAAAAACCTTAGAGATCATCAAGTCTACCTGAAAGCATAGAGTGAATATATCCTCATTCAATAGCCTTTTCTGCTTTTATTTGCAGAGTCATCCATTTTATTTTCCCATAGTTTTCTTCAAATTGAGTTCCAAATTTTCTATCTGCTATTTATGCTGTAAATGGTACATATGGAGTTTGAGTATGGCTATTCTTCTGAAGCAACCTGAAATATATGGGGAAAGAAAATCAGAAGAAAGGAAAGTTATAAACTTGAGATGAAGAATAGTGCAGTACACAATCAATTTCACGTTCAGGCTATGAATTAGCTGGCTGTTTTCTGTTTGTGTATTTCTAGAGTCAGTTGCTACAAAAATATTACAGAGAGGAGCTTACCTGCATCCAACAGTAATTAAAGAGTGCTTGTCTATGAGAGCTAAGCAACAAAAGCAACAAGTTTGAAATTAATTTTTCAGAACTGAGATGTTCAACATTCATAGCATGTTAAAGATAAAAATCAGTTGGATATTTGTTGATGTCAGTATAAAACTTTCAGAATAATGTGAAGATCAAAACGGAGAAAGAAAAGAGAGATTAGAGATCTTTTAAAAATAGTTCTCAACACAGTAGCTACTGGCTTTATAGGTAGATAACTCTCACAATGTCATTTAGGGACAATTGCACAGTTTATCAGGCCATGGCAACCTCTGCTTTAATAATATACATATATGGTTACAACAAACTATTTGCAAAAGGTCAAAAATGTTAATAGTTTGCCTTCACAGGGCCTGTTTCTCTGAGATTTGCATCTCAACACAGACACTCCCATATTTCTCTAAGTATAGATTTACTGAGATCAGTGGGGATTGTGACCCATCTATTGTCTAGCACAGTGCACGCTCCTAGTGGAGCTTTCTCTGCTTTTAAACAGATATCCTATATATCCACATATGCTCTCATCAGAAGCAAGCATTTCCTCCCTGGATCTTAGCTAGATGTCATACAGATGGACATATCAGAGAACAGCATTTTTTCTCCAGGCAATGCCAGAAATGATTATGATGTCATTAACTCTTACTTCTGCACCATTTGGTTGCAATAATGTCTAAACCAAAGCACGTGCCTGGTTAAAAATGATGGTGGAAGCTGTGAGAAGATATTGCGGTTCTCCTAGCCAAAAGAGCATGGTTTGCAAGCTTAGTTTCTCTTAATTTTCATGTTCTTTTTGTATGAAAAAATCCAATGTTGGTCAACCTTAAAATAAGAGAAATAATGTATTTTTTTTTGCTCATGAGTCCCTTTTAAATTGTTATAAATAGGATAAAACATTTGGAGGCTTAACAGGAAGTGTTTAATTCCAGTGTTTGTATTAATTTGTTTTTAAAAAAATCAAATTCCTAACTGAGGCAGGTTTCAAAACCAAAATGTTAGTAAAAATATTTGAATGAAATATTTACATTCTCTCTCCCTTTCTGGAACATAAATCAATACACCTCTCACTGCAGTATTTGATAAATGCATTGTTTATTGGTGAAAATATTGGTGTTTGGAATTCTACCTCTGGTATATCTATTCGCACTCCAGAGCACACTACAGAATAGAAACTCATGCATGGTACATTAAGTGGCTTTATCATGTCTCTTTAGACAAATAAATGTTAAGAGAATTCCCATTGCAGAGTTCCATTTAGCAAATATTTTTGTATTGGAAACTGGCTATTGTCTCCTCCTGCTGAAGACATGGGCTGTGGTGAACACATGCACCTTAACCCTATGCTCACAAGGAACCCCAGAGTTGTGGCATCTCAGCTAAATCTCTCCTACCATTTTGCTTTCCATTGTTTCCACCCAGGAAACAGTGAAAGCCATGAAGGGATTTATTTTCATAGCAGATACTCAGAGCTAAGTACACCTTGGAATAAAGTTGCCTGAAATCTGTCCTTCTCTTCCAACGTGCGAGACAATTTGTGGAGACAAATGTATGTGCCAGAGTGGAGAGTTACTAAAATTCTGTGTTTAAACAAGAAGTAAACCAAAACCTCCTTCCTCACAAAAAATTGGAAGGTAAAAGTGTTAAGCAACATTCTGCTGAACGTCTATTACCTAAGGCACAGCTCTGGCTTGTAATTGCCGCTGAATATAACTTTTAAACAATACAAAATAGCTTAAAAATAATAAAACTGGCCTGGAGAGAAGTAATAATTTGATTATTTTACTCCTTTAGGAGTAACCTGTGTTTAATCTACCAAACCTCTCGTTTAGACATCTGTTAGGCATTTATTTTTAGATATGTTAACACATATCAGATTGTTTTTAAAATCATACCTCTGTGAGAAATACAGTATGTACACTAGAAAAAAAAAGAAAAAAAAACAAAACCAACAGTCTCTAAAATAATTTTCAGGTGGATAATCTTCTCTAAATCCAGTGTCACAAGCAGAGTGAGAGGACACTAACAGTGAATTATCTTTAAGTATAGAAGCAATAGTCTATCCAAAGTAAGGGGTTAAATGTGAGATGTATGAAGAGTCTAATGCTTGTTTGAAAAAATCACTGAATAAATATTAGGCAAGTTGTAGCTTTCTGCTGACCTCCTAAGTGTTGGGGACTAGGAAAGGAAACAACAGGAAGAAATTCAAACAAAATTAACTCTTATAAAATAGCAAATTTATTCAGAAGGTATGGAGGAATGTTAATGCTTTCAGATGCATCCACCTTTCATGCTGCCCTTGAACAACTAAAGGAAGGTCATGCACCATACAGACAAGCATCTGGAGTCTGCTTTTCCATACAGCTTCTGTCTGCATGCTCCATAGTAGCTGGAATCCATTCTTATGAGCTTCATGCCTGGAGTACAAAGTGCTAATACCAAAAGCATCAAGTGACCTAAAAGGCATGTCACCCCCATCTCTAGTGTTCCTTTGGGAATCAGAACAAGTCCTTTGGGGGAATTCAGATCTACAGGCAACTCCCAAACAAAGGGGAAGGAAAAAAAAACAAATGGTAAATGACAAAAGCTCTGTAGATCATAACATTGGGAAACTCATCTGCCCTCCCATACTAACCAAGAGGGATAATATCACAGATGCTCATATATCCTGAGCTCTGAGGAACTGGCCCACTTTCAAGGAATTGTTCTAATTACAGCTGAGAATCCTGAGATTCACTGACAGCACTTCACATTTCCAAGCTTGGACACCCTCAGGCACTGTGCAAAGGGTGCTTTCAGTTCTATGTGGATTGAATGGCAGCTCAAGGCAGTAAGCTCTTAACATGGTAGGATCAGGGGAAGTACTAGCCCATGGAGCAACTGTACAGTACTTTAACAGCTTTTATGATGAAGGCAGCTGTTTAAGCAAAAGTATCCCACAGGCTGAATTTGAACCACGCTGCCAGCTGGAGCACACTGTGTGGTCAGGCATATAACTACAGCAGAGAATGTGAGCGGGTGAGGAAAAGTTCATTTATAGCCACCTCCTCCAAATGTCTTACCAAGGGCTCTATACCAGTTTCCCATATAGGGAGTGATAGGAGAATTTCTTCTCACAAGCAGCTCAAGAATTTCACAAAGACTCCTGTAAGCAATATAGTTAACTCAAACTGTTTAATTCTAATTCCACATGTGGGAAGAAGGCGACTAGGCTTACCTTCACCTCTCTTTTTATGTTTCACAAACTCTTAAAACATGCTACTAATGAAACATACGTTCACTATGTGGAGATAAGCAGGGAGACCACAGCTGAATGTCAGATTAATTTATTTTCTTTGGGGGTTATAAATTCACCACGGACTGCCGCGCAAGGTACATTCCTAACTCACCAACCCCAGCTTTCTGCCGGTTTCTGGGAGCTGGCAGCCCTCTACTGGCCACCCACCTGCTCTGCCTCGCACTTACACCCTAAAAAATCACCCCAAAATATCAAGTGAGACTGAATGTTCTTTAGTAGTGTCAGAAAACAGACAGTTCGGAGCCTCAAGCTTAATTTTTACTGCATTCAGGTCTGGTCAGGCTGATAACAGCAGTCCATTTCCAAAGAATGAGTCTCTTAATAAAATTAGGAGGCAGCTCATTGTGCTTTGGCTTTTTGTAGAACTTCCCTGGTGTGTGTATATATATTTAAGTCCTTGACAAATTCAGACTCCACTGGAGCAGTAAGAAAGCTAAAGTCAAATTAATCAGAATAGATTCCCTAGATGAGACAGTCATTGCTGCTGAGCAAACCTTTAGGGAGAAAAGTTGTCCTTGAAAAATATTTGATGAAGCTGTTGCACTGGGAAAGGGGCTAAAGCTATGAATAAAACAGCCACAGAGAGCTCTGGGGGCCCCATAGGCTCAGTTTGTTAATCAGAGAGACAAAGGGGAGAAAGGATGCTGATATGGAGAATTTCATCATGAACAAAAACAGTAAACACCTCCAAACCTAGAGAAATCCAGATCTCTGTACCACCAAGTCCAAGAATCAGAAACAAGGTTTTGCCCCAAGGTATTGTTTGAGCTAGGCTGAGCATTTAGATCCCTTGAGTAGACGGCAATGGAGCCAAAGGGAAGTTTCTTCCTAATCACATTCCAAAACACTGGTTTATGTGGAAGCTCTTCCTCCATTTCACAGCCAGATCTAGAGCAGAGGTCCTTTCTGGGTCATGATGCAGCCTGGGGACACTCACTCCTCCTGTTTCACCCACAACTTTTATTCAGTGCTTGGTGCAGGAGGATCTTGCACCATCCACAACTGACATTTGATTCAGCTCACCTCCACGAAAGTAAGCATGAGGGACCGTGCTGCAGTTAGATCAGGATATTGAGAATTCTTCATCTTTCAATCATACAGAAAATTTATTTTTCCTTTTTTTCTTAAAATATACCTGTAAATCTGACAGACTGGAACGTTTTTCTGAGCAACTGGAAATCCAGTGACTGAAGAACAACGCACTTGCCCACTCCAGTGGTCCAGCACCCTGTGTCCAGCTGAGCAGCAGCAATATCAAAGAAGAAGGATGAGAACAGCACAGATTTTTAGGGATAACCCTTCAGAGCACGCCCTCACCCATCTGTGATTTGTAGCTCAAGGAACCTCCTGAACCAGAAGCAGCATATATTTTTTAATTTTTTTATATTCTTTATATTTGTTTGACTTCTTACACCCTTTGGCATGCTTATTTACTTTAGGGATAAACATGAACTTTTATCTTATGCCTCACCCTGTGGCAAGGAGTTCTCTAAAATATTTTTTTCCTATGACTCAGCAACAAAAAATGAATGTAACCTCAGGCTCACCTTAGAAAACACTGAGACAAGTACAGCTGCTACAAAGCCTCTCTGTCACAGCATTCTTTGTTCTGCCACTGCTAGACACTTCCAAAGGACAATGTGGTGATGTGTGGAAATTACTTTTCAGTATCTGAAGTGATGAATTTAGTCATGAGACCAACATACAGGCTTTCATGTTATGTCGAGCCCACTTAACTGGATTTCCTCCATAATTCTCAAACTTCAGTCAGATATCATTTTCATCTCCTTTTGTACTAATAAAGTTACTTTATCACTGCTGTCTAAACAAGCAGAGTATACAGAAGTTTGTGGCTTTTTTTTTTTTTTTTTTTTTTTTTTTT
>JAOWBP010050944.1:0-17236 GCA_028571105.1 Tragopan temminckii | reverse complement strand
TTGAAGGCTTTGCTGAAGCCAAGGTAGGCCACATCAACAGCCTTTCCATCGTCCACCAGGCAGGTCACTCAGTCATAGAAGGAGGTCAGGTTGGTCAAGCAGGACCTGCCCTTCATGAACCCATGCTGGTTAGGCCTGATCCCCCTGTGATCTGCTCTATAACCTTCCCTGGCATTGAGGTCAGGCTGACAGACCTGTTGTTCCCTGGATCCTCCTTACAACCCTTTTTGTAGATGGTAGTCATGCTGGCATGCCTCCAGTTCTCTGGAACCTCTCCAGTTGACCAGAAACACTGATAGATGATGGAAAGCAGCTTGGCTATCACCTCTGTCTGCTCCCTCAGCACCCTCAGGTGGATCCCATTTGGCCCCGTGGACCTGTAGCAGTCCAAGTGGAGTAGCAGGTCCCTAACTGTTTCTACCTGAATTGTGGGAGATTTATTCTGCTCCCCATCCAAGACTTCCTGGTCAAGGGGTAGAGTACTCCAAGGATAACTGATCTGACTTTAAAAGCCAGACATAAAGAACGCACTGAGAACCTCAGCCATTTCCTTATCTACTGTAGTCACCTTCCTCACCACATCCAGTAAAGGATGGAGATTCTTCTTAGCCCTTCTCCTACTGTTAAGATCTAAGAAGACACAAAACTGCAAGTGTATTTTCCTGAGATTAAATTAACTGGCATAAATTATTTTAACTGGATATTCAGTATATCTTTAAAGAACTTTCTGGGAGCAGTAGCGTTTCCAAAGCGTAAAGGCACTTTTCTATCAGCTCATAATGCCTTAAGGCCCATCATGGCTCAGACCTTGTCGGATAAGCGGATGACAACTGCATGGAAGACTGGTTGAGTATTAGGTTTTTTTCTCCTTGTTTCCCCTTCCCTTACTGTGGTTGTTCATAGGCAGGCTGAATCTCCATGATGTACCACAAGATCTTTGTCCAAGATGAGCATTACAGAAGTTGGCTGTAGTGAAACAAAGATAACAATATTCAGCTGTAGTTATAAAGCAACCATCAGCAAAGTAGGATAACAGAATTGAAGCCAGGTCTGAGGTCCTTTCCTTTTATTTTTTTCTCTCCCTCCTCAGGTGATAGTTATGTGCATAGTTAACGAATATCTAACTTCAGGCAGAGCATAGTTAGTTTACTTGGAAAGTATTTAAATTCTCCTAAGCTTGGTGACACTTCTTTTGATAGGATTGTGCAAGCTTTGAGCATAGGTTTTTGAGGGTTTACCTTTACAAAACTGTTTATTACAAATATCTAAGGACAACACTGACAACTCTGAATAACAATTTGTGAATCTGCTAACAACCAGAGAATGACAGAATGGCTAAGGAGGAGAGAGATCTCTGGAGGTAACTGGCTCAGTCTCCCTGTTCAAGCAGGGGATACTTAATGCAGGCTGCCCAGGAGCACGTTCAGAAAAAAAACTGTGGTTATTTCTATTACTTGTATTCTAACATCTTCACTTGATCAGGCAGAGACCTGTAATATGTACACCAGACTACAGGCTGTTCAAGTGGCTTGCAGAACAGTAACGAAGATGACAGGAAAAAAGTCATCAGCACAGGAGGAGAAAGGTGGTGGATGTGTGTCAATCTTTCAGTCCTATTTACAATCTGGCAGTATTTCTGCAAGTGTGTTTTACTTGTTGATGAATTATCTAAAACCAAGTGATAGGAAAATGGCTTATGGATTAAGCAGAAAGATTTATGGTGTATTTCTCCAGAATTTTCACCACTGAGTTAGCTTTTCTTTCTTTCCTACTGCAGGCATCACTTTCTTATAAAATGTCTTGCTTGCACAGCGTATGGAAAGTCTTTTTGTTAGTTTTTCTTGTCTCAGCAAATTGGCTGCAGTATTCTTCACTTACATAATGCTTTCCCTGTAGTCATGATCATAACGTGGTATATTTGGAGTAGAGGAAAAGGAGAGAGGCTGTTTTTGCAAAAAAGATTGAGTAAAATGGGTTAAGGTCATAATATTGCAAGTCATGTGAGTGACATAAAGCAGTTCTCATACAGTTACTTCATTGTGCCTGAGGTCTCCCTTTGAGACCAAGGCTATGAAGCGGTGGCATCTTATTTCACTGACAGAAATCCAGTCATGCTAATACAGACTATTTAAGGTGCTCAGCATCCTTGAAGAGTTGGGTTTAGGACAGAATAACTTATTTCCATTGATCTTTCCTAATCTGTGAAATACTGACAGGCACAGAAGTACAACTGAAGTGATGTAGTATCTGACTTGCTGCTTCCCATCTGGTGGTCAGTGCATTAAGTTGAGCACTTTCTCACACCGTATGGCTCAGCTCTTCTGCAGGTTGTTACTGAGCATTGTTGGAAGGCACCCTTACAGAAGAGTGCTCTGTAGAGTGTAGTGTGAAACTAAATGCAAAAAGGAAGCTGGACAGGAAAGGTCAGTCCATGCTAGCCAGCAGAAAAGGCACTGAGTGAGCTTTCCTTTCAGCTTATCTAGGGCTAGGCATTTCTTGCCAGATGTGCTTGGAGCAGGGGTTCAGGAGTGATTTCCAGCTTTTGAATTAGCACTGTGTACAAATATGTCCATAGGCTTATTGTTCCTTGTTTACTAGGCTCCAGAGCAACATTTAGGCATGTTTCAGGTAGTTGCTGCAATGAAATACCTGTATATATGTGATCCTTTCATGTAACTTGTGTGTGAATGATCAATTCAACAGATGAAAAAACCAACAGCTTGAACTGATGGCCATTTTATAGGACGCTACTTTCTTGAGGAAAAAGATAAGTGCATACAACATTTATTGTTTCTGCAAGAGAGAAGATAAGGAAACTTTCTAATTTATGTATACAGCTGGGTTTCAACTCAAGTCAGGAGGAGATGCCTTACTGTTTACATGAGTATGTGTTTTGTAGGACTGACAAAGTTGCTGTGAAAATATATTTTCATCCATTCTTTTCTTTTTTAATGTTATATTCAGAGCACCATTTTGGCGCCATAGATAGGTAAGATTACTTTGAGGAATGTTTTATTTTTACTTAACAATTACTTAGGAGTTAGGAACTTAGAGAAAACTTGTGTAGAACAGTCTGACTGTATCCAACCATTTTTGAGGTGTCATGATCATTAAATAGAAGAGAAAAAAGAGAGAAGCAATATGAATTCTTACAAAGTAAAATCTGTGTACGTCGGACACTTTTCATACTTATCACCACAGAAATATTAAATTTTATGCCGTTCTTCTCATCATACTTCCCGTAGCAAATACCTAGAAAAGAATATATTGCTGTTGTTGGAAATCTCTCTCATTTGGACTAGTAAACTGAACAAGGTGAGAGTGAAGTATATTGTCTCCAAATGTATTGACCAGAGCAGCTGCTGCTTTTCAGAAGATCCTCCATGATCTTGATCGTTTTGAATCTTCATCCTGTTACAGTTCTTGTGTTGCAGTAAACTGCAGTTTGCAGACTCTTTGAGACATATGGTATTGCTGTTGCCACTGGTGAAGATAGTTTTTCACAAGAATACATTGCAGGAGCTGGATTTTAGTGGTGGTGATGGTTTTTGTATTTTTTTCTTCCCCACAAAAAAAGGGTCTCCAAGGATATGGCACTTGCTTTCCTAAGATCAGGCTCAAAGTACAGTGCGAATCTGAAACAACTGGAACAAGGTGAAGATAAACGCTTCCAGTAATGGTTGTGCCCTAGGGCTGTCTCTGGCTCGTGTGCCTGTCATGACTGAGTGTATGTGCTGAAATGAATTTATAAGTCTGATTGAAGGGTAATTTCTAGTCACCATTATTTGAGTTTGTTTTGATGCTATGTGAAAATTATAGGAGCTTGAGAACAGAAAATCCCTCAACCAGGATTAGCTCTGTGAAAGGCACATCAGAGCACAAGATTCATGGAGCACTCGAAATAACTTTACACTAGTCGGCACTCCTGATCCCCAGCCCTCCAAGAGCCAACAGCAACACTCCTCTTCCAAGTGATCTCACTTGCTACTGGGTGGTATTCTCAGGAGTTTCCAAGCCCCTGCCTGCTGCTATTACCAGTGCTGTCTGCTTATCCTCTGATGTTTTTCTAACTGGTTTTAAAACTTAATTTCATAGTTATCTGGCAACCCAACAACTTAGTGAGACTTGAAAAGTGGGGGGAGCTGGCACTAGGAGGGAAACGTAGCAAATTTTTATTATTGCTACTATACTATGACTGTTATTTGTTCAAAGAATCCACAGAGGAAGGTAGGAACTTCACCGTCACCTTTCTGTATTCTGGAAAGGAGGATAATGTGGTGTCTGATGTCTGGACTTCTGAAGTCAGTCTCAGAGATGATCTGAATTGGGTGCAGTTGTGTTATCTGAATTTTTATACAGTATTTCTGTGTAGGACGATACAGAGCTAGCTCTGTAATACAAACTACCTGGCCTGGACTTGAAATTTAAAAGATTTTTCTGTTTGTATACATATGATAACTGCAATGATAGGAACCGGATTTAGTTACAGAAATACCAAAAAAGGCTCCTAGGTATCAGTGTAGTTTTCTCAAACTGATTGTTTTATTATGAACAATCAGTTCATGTTTCTTCTTCTGTGGTGTATTATCTGTGGCCGTTTTGCTTTATTCTCCACTGTGAATAAAACATGAAGATGTTTCTTTATTTTAAATAAACTGATACTACATCCAAACTGCTTATCAGCTTGTCCTGCCTACATAAATGCTGAAGCAAATGCAGGTTATCCCAGATCACAGGGCAGGAAAAAAGTAGGGCATGACAGAGTTTGTGAGCGCAAGAAACAGGGCAGTTCAAAATTGCTAACCCTAGCTGCTTCTGACGTCATCACCTTAGCTTCACAAATCTAGTCACACTGCTGGATCACTGACTTACAAATATGTAGATAAAATTTTGCTGTCTTCTTTTTAGCTCCCTGCCATTAAAAAACCTTTGGGGCTGCAGTGCCCTGGAGTGCTATGTTCCAGGTGTGGCAAATGTTGCCCTGAGAAGCAAGAGTAGTTGTGTTGTTGGGGGCAAGGATCAAGAGAAAAAAAGATGAGTCAAAAATTCAAAACGTGGAGTAACATCTGTGCTCTGATTTCAGCAGTGAGTATGCTTCTTCTGGGCTTGTAAATCAATACGTATTTCTCTTAAGAGTTTTTTTCTGGGGATTGCAAGAGGGATGTGTATGAGTGATGTGCCTGTTCTGTGTCTTTAGAGTCAAAACTTCATGTTTAGTTGTTTTGAAAATTGGAACCGAAGTTTTAAACAGTGCAAAACTAGAAGGATGTGAGCATGGGTTTGAAGGGCTGGCTGTGAGTGAAGCCACGGAGAAACCAGGCAGCCATGTTGTTCATTGCCTGGAACTTGTTTCACCTGCAGCCCTAGATCCTGTCTGTGACAGTCATCTTGTTTGGAAATGACCAAAGTTTGGACCACTGTCACTGTGGGAAACCTAAGATAAAAGGAAGGTACTTTTTTGCTTCCAGTTATGACAGGGAGGAGGTAGAAGCAGAGGAAAGGGGTGCATGCCAAGGGCCAGCTTACTGTTGTGCTGTTGCTTGCAGCAGCCTTTCCTTTTGCTGAACAGGAGTAATAATTGGTAACAGAAGGTTGGTGTGCCCCACATCAAACTCAGTGAAGATAAATTTCTGCTTCAGATGTGTGGGGTATGTTTATGTGCTTTTTCCCACTACAACGTTTGGTTTTATAAGCCCAGCATGCTTTTATTTGTATTTATAAATAGCTCATGTTGAAATACATTTGCAAGCACTATATGGGTAAAAACTGTAGAAAGACTTGGCTGGGAGACAGCCAGAAAGAGACAGTGTGATGGGCAATATTTCAGCCAATTCCAGTGTTGCAAAAACAAAATTACTGTAATACCGAAGGTATTATAGCCACTATTGTCAGTAGGTATTTCGATTGTCACAGGTGTCAAAGGGAATTTGGACAGGGTTGTACATCAGATAGAGACAATTATACTCATGTGATCATCAAGTGAAGTGCAAGCTGAGACATGCACACATGCCTAAGGCTCTCTCACCTTGCTGACAGGGCTCTTTCCCCCAGAATTGCTTGGTGGAGGCTGCAAAGCAAGGCTAGACCTGAGGCTAGGACCAGCTCTTCCCTCCCTCTTCCCTGAAGTCCTGGACCTCACCAACCCAAGCTGTTCCCTGACACTCTGAATGCTATGCTGCTTCTCCCTCCAGCTCACGTAGGGCCAGTGCTACTGATGGAGTTGCTGGGGCCTGCTCCCCTACAGTGCTGGGCCCTATCCTGGTGCCAGGACACCCCCAGCATTGCAGGTACAGGGAGGTGCAAGAGGGCAGAAGGCAGCCCTGTGGCCGAGAGTGAGCTGCACCATGGCAAAGCTCAAAAGCTCAGCTTAACGCACATCTCCAGTGAAGTCGTTCAAGTGGTAGCCAATGCCACTTCTTCCATCTCCATCTTACTGCAAGCTGTGAAATGTACTAGTGCTCCAGCCTGCTGAACAGGCAAAAAGGCTGGGGAAAGGGTAAGGGTTCCAGTGTAAGGAGTGCATTTATGGTTTTAATTAAGGCTTATTTTTAAAAGCCTTTGTTTTTCAATCTAAGTGGTTTCACATGTTGTGTTGAGCATTTCCTTACCTCACATGGCACTGCAATATAGGAGCTGTTTCCCCTGGGGCAGAGACTATGGCAACTTAGATGGAAATGTGGTGGAAAAGCCCTTGGGTGCAGTGGGGACGCTCTCCCAGCAGGCACTGCTAAAGCTGCCTCACTACCTTGGTGCTAGTGCATGCCATTTTTGTACTTCCTTTATCTAACCTTGCTGTAAACTGTAGTAGTACCATCACTTCACTGGCCCATAGGAGGAGGAGGAAAAGCCAGCTGCTGTTGTGTGCCAGTCTTCTGCTGAAAGGGAGAAAGGAGGGGCAGGCAAAAGAGCACGTGGAATGTCAGTGTGAAGTGTCCTCTTGTAGCCAGAGATTCACAACGAAAGCTTTGATACTCAGAGAGATGCACAGCCAGCGTGTTCTTTTAGGAAGGATTAGGCATGGCTTCTTAATCTCTCATTTTCTGCCTTTTGGAAAACTACAAACGCAGATGTCATTCGTCACAGATGTGGCCCATATAGGGAGAAAAGTGTCTGCTCTCTAATTGGGAGCTCTATTTCTGAACTGTAGGTGGAGAAAAAGGGGCATTTGTTTTTTCTAAACAAACTCTTGGTGTGCTCTTCATTGCTAAGAGCTGAACCTTTTCCCTGGGATGCTGCTCTCCAGTCAATAATGTCCTAACCTTCTGGATCACAGAGACTAGCAGCGATGTGCTCCACTTTGCTTGGACATCCTAAGCAGCATGTTTTGTGATTTTGAGGCTTCTGTATGTTAATCTGGGAAGGAGTTTCCATGCTGGTTGTGGAAAAGCATGGAATCCTGTTTGCAGTGCGGGGGACCTAGACAAGAAGAACCTGGTCTGGTTGTTCTTCAGCAAAGCCTTGGTTCTTCTGGTAACATTGTAGAAGTAAAATTTGGTTATATCATGCAGGAATGATTCAGTGGCCTGCTGCTGGAGGGGAGGTGAAGGCACAAAAAGGAAAGAAATGCCCACAAATGAGATTTATGAAGGGAAGGAGGTTCAAGCCTACGCTTGTTTGTTAGCTGGGGCTTTCTGGTACGCTGGGGCAGTTACAGCTCCACATGCTGCCAGTTGTCCCACAGTTTGCAATTGGCCAAAGCACAGAATACAGAAGTTGTTTTTGCAAACACAGATCGTATGGCCCCTCTCTTCCCTCATGATAAACAGAAGCAGTTGCAGCATGTTCCACCCACAGCTTCCATCAGAGCTGCTGAGGGGTGGAAGGAGAGGGAGGACTTCAAGTCCTACTCCCCAACCACAAACATCCCTCATAATGTGCTATTGCTTCATCTGTGTGGTAGTAGCAATCAGAAGGAGCAAAATAAACAAAGTAGTATGTCATGGCTGTCAATATTTCCAAGATCTTAAGTCTGGTATTCTATTGAAGTTAGATTTAAAGTAGCTTTTTTACAGCCAGTTTGTTACTTAAGACTTTTAAGCATTTAAAGCACTACATAATTGTCCTTAAAATGGCAAGTGTCTCCTGACAAAAATCATATTGATTAACCCACTCACTGGTAGCTTAGGGTTTCGCAAATGACCATGCTCCTGCATATTGGGCTGCTGATAGGCTAAGGTACTTGTGCTGGGGACAGAGAAAAATGACATTGTGAGTGGGTGGTAGTAATTGTCATGGTGCTGCATGTGCAATCACTGTCCAATGGAGGTCATGGTGGGGATCCCTGAGTTCCTTCTGGATGGGGTCCCACCAGCCATTCTCCCCCTTACCAGCAGTTCTTCTAGCATGGAAAGTGAAAAGCAGCGTAAGTAAGGCTGTGAGAGAGCATTACAGGTGTAAAACCCAGCATTAATTGAATCTTGACACTCTGAGGGTCTTAGGAACAAGAGTAGCTGTCAACACTGCTGGCATCTGCAGTACTGTGTCTGAATATGGTTTCGCTGGCCCTGCAGTGTTGGTGGAGGATTGCAATTCACTGCCTGTTAAGTTACTTATGCACTGAACACTCAGTGAGTTTTTGAACCAAAATACAAGTTCATTAAAGTTGTTAGACAGCTTCTTTGCTCAGACTCCTGACAGACCTTTGGCATACACAGAAATCAGAATTTCAGACTCCTTGTCAGAGTGATGAATCCGTTCTGTTTGTGTTCACTAGGTTTTTGGCTGTTGAGTACATTCTTTTCAGATTGTCAATCTGATATTCTGTCAGCACAGTTGTAACACATGCAGCAGTTTCATTGCTTCCAAGCTCATTTAGCATCCCTGATCATCTTTCTTTGTAAATGTTTGTGAAACCAGATTTACATACGAAAGCATGTACATCTTATAGTTTAGAGGGTAGAAATGCTCATGTGAAATTCAGGCTATATTAAATGTCACTAATATAAGCTGGCTGGTATTTAAGGAGCAGTTATTTTAGCTGTTCTTAAATCTTTGCTCTTGAGAAGATAGGAGGGAATTAAAAAAAAATCATTAAGCCCACTTTGCCCAGTAGTATGTGACATTGTTACTTAATTGTCTGAAAATACTCTAATATTTGAATCCAATTTACTTGTAGATAGGAAGAGATAGGAAAGAAATAATTTCAAATGGAACACCATTCTGGTGCACTGGAGATACCAGGTTCCCTCTTGTTAATTAAAGCTAATCTGTAATCTATATAAATTAGACTAGAGTCTGGCATCTAAGACTGTTTAATTAACATTTACAATTCTAGTTGTTGAAATATATTCTTTTTTCAATCAAGTCTGAACTCATGATTTGTGAAGATCACATATGCTTCCTACCATTAGTAAAGGTTCCACTTTGGTGGACAATAGCTCTTATTGTATTTCACATTACACTGTTTTTTAGGATCTCTAAGTGTGTTGGTTTTGTTCTGTGATTTGGATTTGTTGTCTCATGGTGTCTTTTAAATTGGATCCAGCTATTAGTAAAATGTACTCATCTTCCCCGAAGCTAGTCTCCTATTCTGCAGACCAAGAGCTGAGTATGACTCTAGTTTTCTCTTCTATTTTCTATTCTCACCTCTTCTTCTATTCTCTCTTAAGGTCATGGCTTAGATTATTTGCTTTCTAAATCTTATTTGTAGACCTGAGAAGTAAAATATTTATTTTTTGCTTGCATATCTATGATTGAGAATATTAGCAAGCTAGATCATTACAGTATAACATACAAAGCTTTCTGTGAGGGTATTTGTTTTTAGGTATGCCTGATTATTTGTGTGAAGCTCAGGAGAGTAATACAGATTAGACAAAGCAAGTTATCACCTGGGTCAGAAAATAAAAATTATCACTGTAATATAAAAATACAGTTCTACAGATACATCACTGGGAGCTTTTCTTTTGAAAGTGGAGGCACGTACTTGATGCCTGACGTGAGTTTACTCCATCAGATTCAAGCACCATTTACCAGAAAAGTGTGGCCCAGACTGTTAGAACAAAAGGATTGTCTTAGAGCTAGGTTATCAGTGAATTTTATGTAAGTATTTATTTCATCTGAAATGTTACGTAGAGTTTACTATATCTGAACATTATCATTTTGGTTTCAAAACATTTTGCACTGCACTGTCAAAATACAGGTGGTATTTGAGTTGCACATAATATTGTGTGATACTGTGTATTTTTCTTGAAGTGAAATTAAAAGTTAATATGAGACTACTGGAGGTGGTCCTAACCTGGGCACTTTGTGCTATCTGGCAGTAGCAGCCCTTCGGGGTGTTTCACCTAGAGATAGCCAGTAGGTAGATCTTGATGCAGTTATTTTTGTAGAAACAGTCAGTTTTCAGATGTTAAACCTGAGAAAGTGACTTGTCTGAGTGTCTGAGCTGAAGCTCAGTGGGGTGACTTACAAACCTCAGAGGAGATTTGAAGGAATGAAAGAGTCAGGGGGGTGCACTAGGGATCAGAGGTGCAACCAGGCCCCTCCTGGGCAGAGCAGTTCTGAGCCTGAAGCCTAGGCCAGGGAAGCCAGCAGCATTTCCAGCTTTGGCAGATGGTGCTTTCAGCTGCCAGGCAGCAGGAGCATTGGAGAGGTGGCAGGTGCTGCTGTGGTTCTGCTGAAGGCATCGCATGCTGCTGGCAGCAGTGGGAAGGGTAGCTGTGAATACTTCTCAGGTTGAGTTGGTCCCATGTAGCCAGCCAGAATGGCATATGGTATGCATGTCTGCACCGTGCAGGAGAGAACAGAGAAATCACAGAGAGGAAATTTGGAGAAGACTGATGAATTCTTATTTTCACCACTGTATATTGGCTTCTCAGAGGAAAGGAAGAGCCAAGACGAGCTTACACAGGATGTGGTATGGGTTAGCTCAGCCCTACCACAATAATTTCTTTCAGAATTTCCTTCTGACACTGGTTTGGGCCTGCTCACATGACACATACGTTACACTGCAAAGCTGAGGGGCTCAGCTTACTTCTGCTCTGATCAATGGATGAGACATCAGGAACCAAAATTATTTTTTCCATCCTCTTCTTACATGAATAAAATTGTCATGTGTGTGTTATGAGCCTAAGGGAATGGATTATAAAAGAAAAAATGGTTCTTTATAGTACTCAGGTCCAAGAAGAGACTGCATTCGCTGTGTTATGCAACAGCCTATGTGCCATGTAGTCTGTACCTGGCCCCAGCCACCCTCCAGGTCTCCTTGCCAATGCCATCCCCTCCTGCACACTGAGCAGCCTTGGTGCTGCCACATTGCTCCCCAAAATGCACCACAGACCAGCTGTACTGCTGACTGCTTTTGTGGGCCTGTCAGCAGCAGCTGGTGCTCCTGCAGTGTGCGGCACCATGGCAGCATTGGGGCTTTTTGGGAAGCAGGAGGTAAACATGTAATCTGAGGATAACAGACATGCTGCTCCTGCCCCAGCTGGCAGCTGTCCAGCAGGGCTGGGGTACTGCCAGGATTTGTAATGACCTTCAGAAAAATAGAAAGAAAAGTGTGTGCTGTCCCAAATCTCACTCAAGAAATCAATGTTTTCCTTTCAAACTCCTTAAAAGGAGCTTTACTGCTAGGAGCAGAAACCCAATGGAGGAGGGAGTGATTAAGGAAAAGACACAGCTTCATTTTTCCATCTTTTGCAAAGTGGTGGGAATTCAAGTAATCAGACAGTGGCAGAAATGTATGGCAGACCTGCACTATGTGAAGTAGTAGAAGCATGTGAGCACATTCACACCTGTAGCTTTGCTCTGCTCTCTATGCAGGTATTGTGGTTCTATTCAGGAAAAACAGTGTTTGAGAACTGACTTCTGCACTGTGCAAGCCAGGTGCCTGAGCTGTTTTTGAAATTTAGACACGAGGTCCTCTGACTTTGTTCTGTAGGACAAAGGGGAAAAAATATGAAGATCACTTACATTTTACTCTTATTATAAATGCTGACTATAAGAACAAAGGCTGAAACGAGGAGCAGGAGAGTGGTTTTGTTTTGTTTTGTTTTGTTTTTTTGTTTGTTTTTTGTTGTTGTTTTGGTTTGGTTTTTTTGTATTTATTTTTTTCCTTTGGGCTCAGTGCTGAGTCAGTAATAGAGTAGAAACCTTCCGACTGATTAGTGAATACAGCTGGGGAAGCCATGCAAGGTAATGCTTGTGCTGCAGGAGTGATAAAGAACAGAAATTTAAAGACAGTGAAAAGTATCTGCTTTTCAAAGGCATGTTCATGCTACTTAAACATAAGTTTATTTCAGTTGTGATTTCCTTGAAAACTTTAATACTGTTCATTACAATATGTTAATAACTGCTGCTCCTCTGTGTGGTAGAACAGCCTAGCTTTTTGAGTGCAGATGGATTTGTAAACAGAAGAAGATGCTCCAAGTTGGTGCTAGAATACAGATTAGTTCACTAATCTAGAACTAGAGGTATATCTTTGGGTCTTGTGGGGTTCCAAATCCCAGAAGGACGCAGATAATTTATTATTATTATTATTTGTTTTCTTTTTTTTTTTTTTTTTCCTCTTTCCATAGGTTCGTCATCGGTGGTGTGAACTTGTTGTTAAACACAAATATGTGTCTGGATATGGAGATATTGAGAAATTTCTCAGAGAAGATCAGGTCAGTTTGATTTAATCAGCAATTTCAAAATAATCACCTTTCACACCTTCTTGAAACCAGTAGTGTGAAACTAAAAGCTTGTTTTATTGCATCTACTTGCTGCAGTTGAAATGCTGAATAAGTATTCAGGTTTTGCCCTTTTTTTAAGCTCTATAATTTAAGGAATCAACCTAGGTGATGATCAGCCCCACTAAAGCATGCTGATCTTATGATAGCTGGTAAAATAAGGTATATTCTCTCCCACTGCTTCCATTATATGTAAGCCAGAGGAAAAAGTGATGCTAGGAAAATGCTTCTCAGCACTGGCTGGATTTGCAGGGTGGCAAAGGCAAGTCTGGTTGTGAATATTAACCTATGCAGGTATGACTTAAGTGCAAAACAGTGACTGAAGTTTCCAAGACAGTGTACAGATGGAGAAGCATAGTACTGTTATATTCCTCCAGAAAATGAAGGCATCTCCACTGTTAATGAGATAGTTTTGAAGGTTTTAAGAGGCCAGCCATGCAAAATGTCTTTCCCGTGGCTATTAACATAAGCTATTACAACCTTACAGTTGTAACTGTACTTCTGCCTTGCGTCTTCGGTTTCACTTCCATTTATTTTTATTCACTATGAACTCTATAAAATCAAGACCTTCACTGCCTAGGATGATGGATATATTTAAAAGAGATTTGTAACAGAAAATGTTGCAAGGTATGTGAGAATCATGAAGATTTTAATGCCTTTGTCTTTTATGTTGAAAATGAACAAAGACATGTATATCCTGTGAGGTTTTTGTACTTTCAGACTGAATTATGTTACAATGGCACAGTCTCTTAGCTCACTCTTCCAGCTCTGGAGCATACTGCCTATTTACATATCAGCAAAAAACAGTCCCAAGACTTCTTGGCAAGTTTTCTATTTAAACAACAAAACACACACAATGCACCTCCCCAGGATAAAACAACATCATTTATGACAACAGGGAGTTAAATATATTGTGCTATTGAGCATATTTTAATCATGTGGAAGGATGCAGATATGCACCAGCACAAAGGGGGAAAAAATCATCACATACACAAACATATTGATTTGCTTTATGTTTAGAACAAATATGGTTACAAATAAATACAAATATTTTCTGCAGTGCAGGGAAAGAATTTTTGCAACACTTTTTTTCATGTAATCTTCAGTATCTTTCATTGAATTTATTCCAACAGTAGAAACAGTTTATGGCACAACCAGGTTCTGGAATCATTACAACTGAAATTAGAGTGATTGTGTATCCTTACTGATCATGAGAAACTTGGAAATATTTTATTTTTTAAGTCTGGGAAAAAGTGCAAATGTGGCTATTGAATTCTCTCCAGGATTACAAAAGCTCAGTATGTTTGTTGCATTTTAATGTTAAGGTTTAGGAAAAAAATACTAATACTGGGTAGAAAAGCTAATTTCTATTTGGAACAAAATTTCATCATTTTGATGTTCACCATAAAACCAATCCAAACCTATCTCCAAGGCGGTGTGAAATCCTGGAAATCTGAGCTTTGGGTCTCAGGATGCAGGACAGTGCGGTTAGGGCACTGTCACATCATCTGGCAGACCCGTGTCTGACTGAAGACTGCTCCCTTTGATTTCAGTCAGTGTTAAATTATAAATTTCACTGTTGAAGCTTAATTTTTAATCTCACCTCTCAATCTTAGAAATTGTGAGAAACAGTATTAAAAACTGTGTTTTTCAATATTATTCCTCTTTTTCCTCTCTTGCAACTGTCCAAGCATTAAGTAAAACTATAGAAGCTAATGTGCTATGCTGCTAATGTTTCATGTAATCCAGTTTTGATAAGTGCAGCTTAATACTTAGAGAATTCTCATAATTTGATTAAAAGCTTCTATCTTCAGAAGAGAGAGAGGGGGAAAAAAAAAAAAAGGCATTGCCCAATGTGTTTCTCATGAAATTAGCCAGTGCTTTGCTACCTGCTATCAAAGAGGCCCACATCTTATTCCCACATGCTCAGCTATCTGCTTTTGTTCAGGATGAGCACTAAGAGACATAATCCTAGCAGAAGGTCCAACCGTATCTCAGATGTAAAGAGAAAAGTCTGAAACACAGACCTGGCCACACACTGTTGATTATGAGTTACAGAATTGCCAGGTGAGAATTCTGGAGTGGGTGTTCTAGCTGATGTGCTCTTTATTAGTGTGTGTGGAAATGTCCCATTTGGAAAGAAAATGTGTATCCTGTTGAAGGAAGGACAAGCTGTTTTCCTGGGGGGCATTTGGAAATATTTCAGGTAGCGGATAAAAGAAAACAGATTTCAACTTCAGAAGTGGCAAAATGGGGTGAGAAAGCATTTTCTTGTAATGACATTTCTTAAATTAATATTCTTTTTTTCACGCTTGACACAACACATAGGCAATCTTAGGCAACAGACAGCCAGAGAAAAACTGCATTCTGGGGAAAATTATGCTATAGAGTATAAGGCCTTTTCTGTGGTGTTTTTGAATTAAATGAATATTTGGAGGCCAACAAAATGAAAACCATCCAACTAGTCATAACAGGATGACTGTATGTTGTGTTCTTCTTTCAGGCAATGGGTGTGTATCTCTATGGTGAATTAATGGTGAATGAAGATGCCAAACAACAAGAACTTGCATACAAATGCTTTGCTGCAGCACAAGAACAAATGGATATGTCCTCAGCCGAAGTAGTGGCAGAGATGTTATTTTGAAGAGGTGAGTTCTGTTTTTAAATTAAACATGTTGATTTGCCTCATAAAGGAAGAATATGCAGAGCTCACTGAACATGGTAAACATTGGCATACCACAGAACTTGTGGCTGCTTAGCTCAAGAGGTAACTCTTGTTTAAATATCTTCTTTTTATTATTATTATTTTTTTTTAAGCTCAGCTGCTGGAGTGTGAGTTAGATGTATAGGCACTTGCTGGAGAGCATGGAAATGCTTTGCTGTAAACTTTGTGCTGGATTGTACAAAGGGCAGTTGTAAGTCAGAATGGCCAGGAAAGGCCAGGTTCCACCTACAATTGTTTTGTATTCTGTATTCTTAACTCTGTCTACAGCATACTGTATGAGAAGCATTTCTGTTTAACAAAGCACATGCTGATTGTACAGGTAGCACAGTCCTTGAAAAGAATCTGAGCCCAAAATGGAAGTTGTGCACTTCAAACCAAATCTGAATCATGTGAGAACAATGTGTTAATTCAACCATGTGAAGTGTGGTCAGGTGTTTGGAGACTGGTTATAAGATAAGAGTAGCCTTAACATAAAGAGATGCTGGTTAATGTCATACAGAATCTAATTTGTTTCTGAAATTAATGGAGAAGATTCAGTAAAGAAGCAAAATTGCAAGAAATATTCATAAAATAAAGATTGCTGTAGAAGGAGGTTATAAATTGTTATTTGCAAAGACACTCACCATCTGTCAGTCTATTTGAATTGCTTTGCATTGTTTGTACACGTGTGTTAAACACGAAGCCAAATAGGATTAGTTTGAATATCTCTTCCAGTATACCTCACATTTTTGCTTCATGATATAGCTTATCTGACAGACTGATTGCCTTGAGTTTGGTTTCAAAATTAAGGCTTCTAATTTAGCAAAATCATTTTTTTTCTAATTGGTACTTAGTAGGAATCTTGATTACTTTTTTTCTCCCGTTCAAGCCTTTACATGTGGCACTACTTCAATGTAAGTTCCACTTGAATTCGTGGCATTTATTTTTGTGAATACCATGAATACAAGAGATACCATGAATACAAGTTTGTTTATAAACAGTTCTGTACATGTCTGTCTATATATGTTCTGTATAGACAAGCCATACGTCTGTCAGAAAACCTTTATGGGAAATGTGGTGGAGACTGAAGAGTGCAAGGGTAGCAGTTATGGGGAGGAGATTGCCTTCTAAATAAATAGACCTAAGGGACTTGCTTACGTGGTCTCTCAGTTATCAGGGACCCACAATAATCTGAGTTACATACAACATTTTACAACCTGGTAGATGCCAGGAATAGGAAGATGCAGTTTGTTCCGGTACTACAATACTTGGCACCATCTTTCTATATTTCCTTAAATAATGACATAAACATTTCTACAACTTCTGGTGGTAAGTATCTGTCTAGCACAGGAATATTATGTATTATCTGGGCACAATAGTCCAGAATTACTGTTTGACTTTTTAGACAGATTAGAAATGCATGTTGAGCTATAAAATAAAGAAGTGCCACTAGGAATGTGTCTATGTGACTGCACAGCCTTCTTTTAATGTTGTGGCTGTTTGGGTTCCTGGCATGATGATTTGTGAGTTAAGATTAAAATCACATTGCCAGGGATTACCACATAGCCATGACCGCAGCTGCTACTCTGCAAATGACTATAACTATCTGATAACATGTACACTGGGGCATCCTCTCCATCCATTAAACAAAAAAGTCCAAAGAGGAAAGGAGCAGAAGCACCATGAAGAACCTCATCTGATAATTAGTGGTACTGAGACGGAGACCTCTCTGGCGAGGTGCAGAGCTTAGCTGATTGGTGAACAGTGATTGTTTCCCTCTTTGTTCACAGTGGCTAAGTTCTGCACCTGAAGAGAAGGTGAGATGAGGATGTTTCTTAAGTGTCAGCCTGCACAGGGTGGAGAG
>JAOWBP010050943.1:0-17243 GCA_028571105.1 Tragopan temminckii | reverse complement strand
TTTTTTGGGGGGGGGGGGGGTCAAGATGAATATAGTAATGGGAATTTGTATTAATCACCCCCTTTTCTGCTCTTCAAAGAGTTAAAACAGACATTACTGATAGAAGATATCAGTAATATTGCCCAGAGCTCAAACAAAGACATCTCTCAATCCTTCTTATCATTTTTAAAAATTTTGCTATTCACTTGGCTTATCTGAATAGGTGATTGCTCTGTCCACCCCACACTGGCAACATTTTGAGTGGAGCTACTCCACTCTTACATATAAGGAAATGATCTAATATGTTGTTATAAAAACCCATAACATTCTGAGATATTTACATTTTTAATTTACAGCAAAATATCCAGGTTATCCTCCAGTTTTTGCTGGCATTGCACTGGAAAGGGACGCTTGAAAACATTTTTGGTGATGTTTATTTTCCAAGACAATTACATCACAAAATGTCATTGAGTCTTCTTGAATGCTTATAGAATTCTTGTCAACAAATGATATGGCAGCAACAGTTACTGCAGCCAGGCTCCTTTATTCAATATTGTGCTCAGAAAGAACTTAGCTGCACAGATGGGTGACAGGAGAATAAAACATGGACGAAGTCACTGAGTGTGTATAACACAGGAACAAAAGAGCCAGGTGGGTGCAGAAATCCTGTTTTATAGTTTGCCTCAGGTGATACTGTAATTTCTCCTAAAATACTCATTTAAGCCTATACAAACATTGTGACTTTGGAGAAGTCCCCTCACAGATTTTTAAACCAACCTTCAAATCCATGAAATTATCTCATTTTACTTCCAATACAGCTGACATTTGCTTTGATGTATGTTACCTCCAGCTCTCTTTCTTATGATTATGTAAGATACGTAAAAATTGAAAATAGTTAAATGTGTGACTATTCATTCTATTAGGACCTAGATTAAATGACAGTAATAAGGAGCCCTTTGTACACAATTCTTCCAGGAGAGCTGTACAGTGATATTAAAAAGCCCTCTCAAAAAATTTAACTTCAAAGTAAAGTAGGAGTCTCAGTGTGGCTTCATCGTCTTCCCATTGCCCTATTAAATCCATTAAGCTTGGAAACCGAAATCATTTGCTGCTTCTGCAATCTGATCAGCCAAAAAATTGCTAGTTTTAATTTCATTTAACCAACTTGGTTTGGTGTAAAGGAGTGGGAAATGAATCTTCATCTGCTTTGTTCTTCCTCAGCAAAACTGTCAGCCAGTTCCCAAAGCACTTCTGTTCAAACTAGTTCATTAAAACAAAGAGCTATACGGAGATACAATGTACAGTTGTATTTGGCCTGGAGTTGCTGCAGGGGCTCCTATGGGGAAATTGTCCTGACAGCTTTGATGCAGAAATACTGCAATGTAGAGATTATGAAGTTGATACTACAGACAACTTTTCCTTCTCTAGTGATTGTAGAATGTATAGTTTGCCCACACATAAGGAACTCCATAATTCCCTGGTATTCCTCAGTAGACAGTAAAAATAGTCTAGACAAAACAAAACAAAAAAAGACTCTAACATTTAATGAAGAAGTGATTTGTCATTGCAGGAATATGTAGGGAATAAGCATGTTCAGGTTTCACTTTCTTCTTCACACTTTGTGCCTGTTACTCTATCTGAATGTTTGTGACTCCACCATTCTAACTGATCATTTTGGCTATTAAAAACATCTAATGCAATTGCAGCAGAATAACTTTAAATAATTTTTGTGTTCTCAGTAGAAAAACCTATTAGTGAAATAATGTATATTCCTCTAGAAAGAATATGTAAGTATTTTTATTAATATATATTAGCATTAGATATTTGTTCCTTATATGGTCTATATTTTACTTTTATCTTTGGATTGCAAGAAGCAAAACATTCTCCATCAATTTGCCAATAAAATCTTTCAGCTAGTGCTACCACATACAAGTGGTTACGTTCAGCTCTCTTTACCTTTCCTTTACCTTTTCTACACATTTTTACCCATGCAAATCCTGCTCTGTAGTTTCTCTTGTATTATTTTCTAAGTGATTTCACTTCTTTTCCAATATCTTCTCCAAACTCATTTGGAGCTACCATCCTGCTATTTCTGTCTCTATCACCACTACCTGCTCCTACACCTCTTCTAAATCAATAAATAAGTAAACAGTTGAGAGATGTGTAAAAAGTTATATGATCAAGTTTCTGAAGAAAAAAAAAACAAAAAACAAAAAACAAAAAACAATGATCTCTTCTTGTGTTTATTCTCACCTTTCTTAGCTCTGAAAGTCCATTATGGATAATGATGGAAGAAAATGAAATAGCTTATTATTGTTTAGAGAGGAGTAGAGTTGGAAAATTCATAGTATTGAGAGATATGACCTAAAGAAGGTAAATCTGACATTCTTATTTACTCTCCCAGAACAAAGAAATTATTCTGTCCAGATGTATAATTCAGAGGATGAATTACTGTTCAATAGAGCACACTGTGGGTCTCACTGCCACAAGATATTGAGGGCACAATAAAGATGCTGTAGGATGAGTGGGAAAAGACATAATGCTATGAAGAAAGAAAATGTGATGGTGAACAGAACAGTGGGAGATTTCCTTTTGTTTATTACCAGACCGCAGCCATGGCAGTTTGCTCACTTCTCCTATGCCTGGCTCTTGTAGCTGTGGCCAGGCAGTGCTATGCTCAGGGAGCTTGAGTTGCCTGAACAAAGGTGAAATGAAACAACAGCTTCTCATCCTTGGGATCAGGAATTTCCCAAAGAAGTGCAGGCACATACCTGAGAGAAGAAAAGTCCTTGGCTCTGTGTGAGCACTGCTCTGGAACAACTGAAATGTTGGTTAGTTATCACCACTATTTTCATCAAAAATTCAAAACATGGCATCACATAAGGTTCTGTGAAGAAAATTAAACTTTATCTCAGCCAAAACTCTGATAAAGGAGTTTGAAATGCTGAAATCTCTGTGTGCATATCAATGAATTCACCATCAAGTTCAGTATGCATTGGTTAAGAAGCATAAGAGAGGACACACAGTAACAGCTGTGTTACTACACAGCTTGTGTAGTAACATCCCAAGAATGCCTCGCCATCTGAGAGGCAGCAAAGACTGATGGTGCACAGAAGCATTCGTATGTCTTCCTAAAAAATACAATCCATTGCTTTGGAAACTGATCAGTCCAGCATGTCTTGTGACCGTTAAAACAATCACGGAACAGAAAGATTTTGAGATGAAAATTCATAATTCATGCATCTCTTCTTCAGATTTGAAATGAAGGAAATGGAACACCGTATTGTTAATTTTTAAGATAAGGCTTGAAGACTAAAGGAACAGGTGTCTGAGATTGCCTTAGATTCTCTCATAGGAAGAATTCAGTGAAGAGAGATCTGAGACTAACTTTACTGCAGTGGGTCAGCTTATAAATGGCTACAACCAGGTGAAGTGTTACCCTTGATTTTGCATTAGTCTGTAAACTCATTTTGCCTTTTAAGTACAACAGCCCTATCTTATTAGAAGAAAAATATGTCTCTGAGTTACAGAGAAGGGAGGTAAAAAAGCATATCAGAAAATCTGTGAACAAATGAGAACATAACAATATAAATTGACTGCAAAGGCAATACCATTATTGGCACAGGCTGCCCAGGGAGATGGAGTCATAATCCCTGGAGATGTTCAGGAACTGTGGAGATGTGGCACTAAATGACATGATTAGTGGACATGCTGGAGGTGGGCCAGTGGTTGGAATGGATGATCTTAGTGATCTTTTACAACCTTAATGATTCTCTGATTCTATGATCTGTTTACACTAGAACCTCATGGTGTGGCTCATTTACAGCATAGTTAAAAATCTCATAATTTGTAGACTGTTTATTAAAGTTTAAGCTTTTCATGTTTTTTTTTTTCCCAGTTTTGATAAAAAGGAAGAGCCAGAAACAATAAGATACATTTGTGAAGGATAAGTTATCCATGAACAGAGTACTGCAGTCTCTTTTGGTGATTTTCTTTATGTAGGTGAGGTATTATTGCAGAGTTCAAAGTAGAAAAGGATCAAAAATATATAATATTTTTTGCTGCCAATCTCATAGTTTTTAAATTTTTTGTCAAAGGAAAAAATTGGAGAACAAGGGGTAACTGCATTTTACTGTGCTCCAAAGGACCCCCAAAGAGATGTCAAGGATGTAGGTCTGGCAGCCATTCTTCCAGCTCCCACCTAAATCCGTGGGTGTAGCAGGCAAGCTTGAGATCTACACTCAGTTAGAACTGTAGCCAGGTTTTTCAATTTCCAAAACCCTAAGTCACAGTTATTATAGACTACTTTTACTGCAAACCTTTGCTTTCTGGCTATATACATCTGCACTGAGACTCAGACTCGCTATTATTCATCTGCCACTTTCCAGTGTAGCAGATGACTGCTCCAGTATCTAAAATATAAAGTCTCTGCAGAGTTCCGGATAACTGATACTGAATGAGAGCAGCAGTGTGCTCACCTGCATCAATGCAAATAACAAAGGTAATGCATCCCTTAATTAACTTCAATCTGGACAGTTTGAACAAAGGTGTGTTTCCCTCCTTTCTCCTATTCAGTCTTTGATATGTTGTCATTAACCACTTGACTACATCAGCATCCAATAGCAAATTATTTATCTGAAAATGCAGAACTTAGATTAGAAAGACTAGAAAACAGCAATGACTTTTTAACATTGCGTAGCTGGAAACAGTAACAGCCATGAAGCTTTCCTACATGCCTGCAGTTTCTCTCAGGACAGTTTCACATCAGACTGCAAAATGCCTGTCATATCTCTCTAGGTCAGAGCTGAGAGTAGAAGGAACATGGAGTCTGAAAAGCCTTGTACTTTCACTTTTTTTATGGTTATTATTTATTTCTGTCTTTTCATACATATTCTTGTATTAGTCACACTTATTAAAGTCCAGAGCATCACTATATAGTCAGAGGAATAATCAGAGATCGGTATCACCCTAATCAAGAGCAGAATAGAATTTGTTATTTTGTACTGATATAAGAAGCACAACATTGAATAAATACACTACACTTACACAGTGCTACTGTGCACTACACATATATGAATGTGTTCAGCATAATAGTTATAAAGGACAGCATACAATTCTAATGCAAAAAGACTCAGTTTTTCAGACTAGTTGGAAAACTGCATGAAAAAAATCAAAAGACTGTTGGAGAGCTGTGGTTTGCTGATGGATTCGACTGTATAAGCTAGCACATGCATCTATAAGGTTTCAAAGGTGAAATCTCTCATGCATTAACCCAAATTCTTTAATGAGCCTAACAACTTGGTAGCTGAATTCTCAGTCTGCTAAAGTTCAAGCTCTTTTTTTTTTCTTTTTCATTTTGTCTAGTGGTCTCTTCATGCAAATATAGATGATTATAAACAGTCACATGCACAAAGATTCTTAATAAAAGATGATGAATAAAAGATTTATGGAGGATTGTGCATACAGTTTGTAGCAATATGCCAAATGCAAAACAAAATGCTGGCAGTAGTTTCTCCCTTCATCTGTTTGACAAGAACAAAGGAGATGGCAGAAGATTACACACAAAGGAGATTTTAAATGCAAGGTACAATCTCTAGAACAAATCTTAAAGTAACACCACTGTTTTACAGGGGAAACAATTTAAACCCAAGTAGAATAATCAGGTGCTTATTTTAAAGAGAGAGATCTTCATCTAACATTCTTTCTTCCCCTAAGTTGATTATCTGACCTCTATAAAGAATGATCCTTGGATTTCTCTCCCAGTTCAACATGCAGATAAGAAAGGTGCCTTCATTTACTAATTTTATTCTTGCATAATGTGCTGTTAAGCAGTTTGGCACATGTGAGTTTAAATGTAGGTCTGACCAATACCAACCATACAGACATAGGTAATTTTTCATGCAAAGACACTGTTTTAAAAAACGCCAAGCAAAATTTTTTAATAGTGTGTGAAATAGCACACTGAATTTTGCTCTCTGCAATGGAAACAATTAGAACAGAATATCTGATGACACAAACCAGCCAGGACACACCCAGATGCATCACCCATGCTTACACAAGGCCAGGGCCACCATGTGACAATGGAAAACAAATACATGACAGAGCAGATGGGAAAGATTGATGGGTGTTGAAGGCCAAATTTTGTTCCCTCTCCTCCCCCCGCCAATTCCTGACTGCTCAGCTCTGAGAAACACATCCTTCACATGACTTTCTTTATTCCAAGCAAGAGAGTGATGCAGAGCTTGAATCTCTCTGCTTGGAAACACTACCTCATTTCCAAACTTTCTAAATTTTTATCATGGACTGAGGGATCTTATCAGCAGTTGGTGAAATTCTTCCTCTTACAAGACTTGCTGCCCTCGCTGCTCTCAGAACTAGTACAAGGGCCTCCAGGATCTGTGGTACAAAGAGCCAGAGCTTTCTTTTGTGCAGTTATCTTCCTCCTTGTGGAATGGGATAGGACACCAGGAACCATTAGAAACCTGTCTGTATGGAGTGTGTGCCATGCAGACTATGCCAGTGTCTTAGGACAGCCTCTCGTAAGGCATTTCACAAGCTGTAGGGCTGTGGAAAGGTATAAATCTTTTGTTTGATCAAAGGATATGTCTGGCTCAAGCTTTTTTTTTTTATATTAATGTGGTCATAAATAAACATGACTTTCCAGATTTTATAGTGATGTTGGAAAGTTTAGTAACCCAAAATCTGTAGGGAATGGATTAGCATTCTCTAATCCATTTCAGACTAAATGAGTGGGGGTAAATTCAATCCACTTTCCTTAATGCCTTAATGAGTCTGTTAGAAGCAGATTAAGGAGAGGTCATGCAACCTCAGTGTCTAGCAGAGGGACAATAAGAAACATTTAAGAGTGATTTGCAGAATGAGCATCTATTTAACTGCTGTACAAATCAGTGACTTCCTTCAGTAAAGAGTAATAAAGACAGCAGTCATTTTTATATTAAGTTTTAATAATTTATTTAAATCTTCTAAATACGAGACAGTTTCCCCTCTCGTAACATCTTTTACAGTCTACTCTCCATTTCCATGTCTCACCAGCTGAGGAGAGGCCTCTCATCATCCCCACCCTGCCCTGGTACCAACTTTCCAGAAAACACTCTTGGATTTAGCGCCTCTCTGCATGCTGTCTGAGAAAAGCTTCTCAAGGAACCCTAAAAACATCCGCACTGTCCTTTGTCAAATCCTCTGTTAATTTTTTTTTAGATGCCTGCAAAAATACTGTCAGCAGATAAATTGTGAGACCATGACTGATCCTACCATCGAGTATTCTGTTGGATTCAGTTGTACCATTCACTTGTTTTCTCTCATTTTATTTTCTTGTGGAATTGGAATGAGTGTCCTCTTTTGGTTCTGAATTTTGATATTATGCTCATAAAGAAAAGTCCTAATTCAAGTCTAAAATTTATGAAGACTGTGATAATGCTGCATAATGATCAGGAGAGCATGAAATGCTCCATACCACTTATTCTTCATGCATCTGGGATCTTGCCATGGGGATATCAGAAGAAGAGTGCATTCATTTCACATACAGCCTCTTTGAAGTTCCAGTAGGTTTTTTTTTTTGTGAGAGCTGAATTGTTCAGAAACATTTCTGGCAGACAATGCTGAGATATTCACCAGTCCCTTGATCTAATTCAAACTCACATTTGCAAATTTCTTTATTCCTTCCTAATTCTAAATGCCAGAGAGAGAATAATAGGTGTATGCCACCTTAATACTTGCTGCGTTACTTCTCTTAAAATACTGAAATTACAATACTTGCTCATTTTTAAGCATTACTCAATTATCTGCAGTTGAATAACGAATCTCTATAGTGTTAAAGCTTCAGTCTGCTGACATACCAAAGTTATTTCCTGCAAACATTTTGTTTGAAGAGCTGTTTGATACAATTTTCCTGAAATACAAGAAACTGGGATTTTGCTGGTCTTGGGCTATTTATTTATACAATGCAGCTCTGTGCAAGGAATGCCCATTAGACTGATGGACAGGGGCTGCTGAAGGTGAAGCTTTGCTGCAAAAGCAGACATCATAATCCTACTGAGACTGACATGAGCAATGAAGACAAGCTGTTTTATTGATGAACTCTTTTTCTCTGTCATAATTACAAAGAACAGTAACAAACCAGGAAGCTGTTTTGCAAGTCAACATGAGCTTCTGTTGCCTGGATTCCTGTTTTGTTTTGCTTTTTATCTTTTCAATTCACATAGAGAAATAAAAGGAAAATATAATATCTGAAAGGTCTTGTCAAAGAGTGTATAGAGTGTTAGCAGAGTACCTGAGAATTTGCATAAATAAGTTCATAAGTAGTCCCATTGGGTCACATTCCTGAATTTATCATCAAGTGGTTACATGCATGCTCTTAGACTGGGGTCAAGGAGATGTTTATTAGACAGCTAAGTAGTGAAGGAACTAGACAATGAGAAAAAAGTTCACCACCTGATTTCTCCCATCAACAGAGGTTGTTACTACAACTCTGTTGTAGCTTGTTCCATCCTGATCCTATTCCTGCTGAAGTCAAAGTGAGATTTCTGTAGAATAATTCATTGTGAGCTGGATCAGGCTCATTTTATCTGTATGTTTCTGTTCCCTGTAGGTAAAAAAAAAAGAGGCAGTGAGGATCTATGTTTAGCTGTGAAGGGTGGGTGCAGGAGCTGGCAAAGGCGTATTTAGTTAAAACTTTTTTAGGAGATTTGTGACCCCTTAATTTCCAAACTCTAATTCCCTCCTCTGTTCCTCTCTTGTATGTGTCAGTAGGCAAATAAAAGCATACATAATCCTCTGAGATTCTTGATAAAATCTAAATTGATAAAATAGATTAAATAAAAACAAACCATATAATTACTGAGAGATTACTGGGTGATTTGCAGTTTCTAATTATAAAATGGAGGAATTATTTTACTAAAATATCCATAAAAACTTAAGAGGTATTGGCCTTACTCCATTCTGAGTCTCAGCTGCGTCATATGATAGAAAGCTATGTTTTATCAACCAGGATGCACTCTGATTTCCTGATGAACAGCTCGGCACCTTTCTTAATTGATTTGTGGATCCAATAACCTGGGGCAGACCAGCACTGCCTTCAGCACACCATGTGTTCAAAGGCCAAACCATGTACGAGTTATGTCTTTCCTCCATCCCTTTTTATGGACACACTGTGTGTACTCGTCCAGCTACCTATTTTCTGATGTCAGTGACATCAGATGACTTGTGTAGGGCAGTTTCTCTGTGTCTGATGGGCAGAGATTTGATGGTATTTGTCTCTGGGCCAATGAGCAATCTGGTACAGCCAAAATAAGGTTTGATGTGTCATCTGGGGGGGATCAGGAGTCACATCCAGTTTACATGCTGTTTGCCATCTCCAGGCTTCTTCCCTCTACTAAAGGATATCGGCATCCACTGATCCCTACAGGGTTTTTGAATTCAGTGATATCAGACAGGCAGGAGAGACACAGCAAGTGCCATAAGCACAATGTCCCTGCTGCTGGTGACTGCCTTTTCCATCTGAAATACATGAATTCACTTCCTGTGCTATAGCACTCCCGGCACAGTGCCTTCAGAAATATGGCCATCTGGTGGCCACAGCAGAGATATACTGCTGTTATCAGAGATGTTGCCTCTTAAAGGCTTGTAAGATTTTAAAAATTCTCATTAGGAACATGTACATGGCACAAGAATGTGGCTCAACAGAATTACTCCCTTAACTTGTATTAAAACAAAGTTTTACTTTCTCCTGGATTCTGCTGGGACATAGAGGCCCAGATCCTTACTTGATATAAATCAGTGTAGCACTCCTACAATCAATAAAGCTACGTCAATATACACCAGCTGTGGGAGCCATTCGACTTACACCAGGACAAGAACTGCTCTGAATTGCTGCATTTTTTCCACACATAAGCAAGACAAAACTTAAGGGAGAACATAAACATTTTTCATGACACTGAAAATTCAATCTCCTTTACTGATTAGTTATTCTAAAGTTCCTTTAAAGTGAAATTTCCCATAGAACTTCATGCAGAGTATTAATAGAAGTAATAGAGGAGAAATGTGTAAAAATTGCTGTCTGTAGTCCCTGCTCTGCTGGGACATCGTCATTTCCCAGATAAAGTTGTGATGTCAAAGCATTCTAAAGGTGTTCAAAAGTAGGGAATGGTTTTCTTTTGAAGAGTGTCAAAAAAAGGACCCCTGGGCCTCAAACAGAGGCACTGGATGCAAAATCAGCAAGGAAGGTCAGTGATTGCTCATGGCTTTTCAAAACACAAAACTTGGAGGAGCCCAGTGTAACATTCACATGATGGGTTCCGCACAAAGAACAGTTGGCATTTTGCAGGATGTGTTTGCATAACTCATGCTGCAGAAGGCTGTGCATCCCACAAAGTGCTTCTGACAAATAGACGAATAAAAAACTATACAAGGCTGTCAAACTCCAAGACTTCATCTCTGACTCAGAAAGTTTCGGAGCTGAGAATTAGGTGAAACAGAGCCCTGGGCAACCTCATCTAGTACCTGATTTATTGGGTGGCAACCCTGCCCATGGCGGGTGGTTGATCTGTATGATCTTTGAGGTCTCTTCCAACCCAAACCATTCTGTGATTCTACGATCCTGTGAAATCAGAGAAGATTGTAAGAAAGCATTATTCTTTTCTTTATTATACCTGTTGTTTTTTACTATTCCCTTTCTCAACTATCTGTGACCAGTCCTGCCTGGACACTGAGCTAAGTGAACCACAGTCTGACTGGTTGTGACCATACTGCTGTTCATTGGTGTTTATGAACTCATACAGCTAATACCATATGTAGTTGAGACTGCATTGATTTGGTACTTTGTATATGCAATATTTACAAGATTTATATTTCTGACAGGAGCATAACACCTAGAGCAAAGCCTGGAGGATGTTCTGCAGCCTGTGAACACAGGTAGACTCAAATCACCACAACTAATCTGTGCAGGGTAACGAAGAGTTCCTTCTGAAAGTAGTTCTTAAAAAACCTGGTTACACTTCAGGTGACAGTAATGGCGTGGCTCAATAGTCAGAAAGAATCTGAATCCTCGGTGCCATAAAAAGGAGTCATTTCATAAAATAGCTCAGATTAAGAACAGAAGTGAGCTATAAAAATAGAGCATTAATGTTTCATGAGTGAGGGACACTGCTAACCAGTACTAAATGTAGAAAAGCCAGGAAACATAAATAATAATTTCTGCATCAATATTTAATTAGAAAATTTATCTTTAGTTGTTGTTTCTTCAGATTATTTTTATTATTTGGGCTGAGTTCTCTTGAAGGAAATATAGATATGATCAAATATTGCTGAGTTAGCATAATACTGATAGGTAACTTCATAATTAATAATGGCTTGAAGGTCAAATGGGGTTAGTTTCCACCCAGTGCAATGGTTTTTGAAGTGAAAGCAAGAAGAAAGCCACTGTTTGCAGCATTTACAGTTGTTCAAATGTCACATATTTCCTACTCTGTAGTTGTTACTTATTTTGTTTAGGAACTCAGTAGCAACCACAAGACAGTTGATGATTTTTTGGTTGTTTGTTTTGTTGGTTAGGTTGTTTGTGGACTGTGAGGTCACAGTTATTTGCCCTCTCACTTGTGAACTGCACAGTTTTTAGAGGGTTTGTACTAGTGACATAATCAGGATGAACACTGAAGTGTGTTTTGAAAATAGAGAAGGTCAGAGAGTAAACATTTCCAAAAGTATTGCAGTAATGAGGGACCTAATTTTGTTCAGCCTTTAATTAAGAGTCTTAATTTTATCCTCAGAGTTTTGCCAAGATTAAACAAGAATTTGTGGTAGAGCAGAGAATTAAACCAGATCATCTCAACTCATCCGTGTCTCATGGGATTCACACTAAATCTTTGGGCCCTTTAAAGGATTACAATTACAATTTCTGGAAACATATCAAAATCTCTTTCAAGTTTGAGTGTATTTTGAACAAAACTTTTTATCAGTTTCTGTTCTAACTGGAGCACCTCCCATTCCCTCCTTTCACCCTTTTAGCACCAGATCTATATGCAAACATCGCCATGTTCAGTTTGCCCATTTTGCACTAACTCGGCACACAGCTTTACAGTATCACACCTGACATGTGATTTCACATGCCTAATTACCTCACCGTGCCAAGGCTTTAGGCAGTAATACGCACCATTTAGTGAGATTTGGTGCAATTGGAATTTTGAAGAAGTTTTGTAGGAAATGAGGACCACTCAGTCACTTGACTCCAAACAGGGATTTTCCATGCGGCCTGCTTTTGCAGCTTGAATATGTAAGAGGCAGCAACTTCATTTTCCTTTAAAAAAAAATGTAGTACATAATTCATACAGGAAAAAAAAATATGTTGGAAAGCTAGCTGTGAGGTGGGAAAGAAGAGAATATAGCAAGGTGAGAGGGCATGGTGAGAAATACAAAGATGGGGAAGAGTTTAAGAAAACCATGGCTCAGGGATGGGTGGGGATAGAGAGAGAATCATAGAATCACTGGGGTTGGAAAGATCACTGATATCATCCAGTCAAACTGCAACAACATTATGCCCACTAACTACATCCCTCAGTGCCACACGGTTCTTGAACACCTCTAGGGATGGTGACTCCACCACCTCCCTGGACAGCCTGTGCCAGTGCCTGACCATGCTTTCTGAGAAGGAATTTTTCTTAAAATCCAACCTGAATCTCCCCTGGTGCGACTTAAGTCCATCACCTCTCATCCTATGCCTAGTTATGTGGGAAAAGAGGCCAGCAGCTACAGGGAAGGGACTGAAAGTCCTCAGCGACAGTAAATGGGATTCCCAGGAAGAGACTGTCAAGTGATGTGACAAGCAGAAGGATGCTATGGGGGGAATGGAAGTATGCTTGGAGTCACTTTTGGATGCTCTTTGCTCAACACACAGTTTCAGAAGCCCCCAGGGTATATTTCATTTTGTTTCCTGGTGGATTTAAACTGAACTGAAGGAGTTGGCTCATTTACCTTTGAATTTCCAAGCACCTCAAACGCAATTCTTCTCTACTGGTAATAGAGGAGCAGAGGGACCTTGGAGCAGGACAATACAAGTCAGTTTTTTCTCATTGAGATCTTTTAACATTAAGTATAAAGGTTGCTGGAAGGGAAATGAAATGCAGTCAAACTGAGCAACAACAGTTTTTTATCCAGTTCATAAACCTCCTACACTGGCCATCATTTCTTACCTGGGACTCGGGTTTCTTTGAGGCTATGCTGTTGGTAACTAGGCTGCTGCTGTTCCCAAAATGATGATGGTAATCATGAAATGAAAGAAATTATGCATTTTTTCAAGAAAAGGAATTTATAAGAGAGTAAGTGTAATAGAATAAAAATCACACAAAACCTTTTTTTTTTTTTTTTTTTGGCCTTTCTTGATGTCTTTGTTATTTGCTTCTTTCAGAAGCGGTGAGTTGTCTAAAATGCAAACCCAAGCAAACACTAATTTTGCTGACTACAGCCATGTGTATTCTAGTAAATTATGGCCTGCACAACTAACAGCTGCTTCTACAGTTCCCAAATTATGTTTATTTTTTAAACTTAAAAGCCCCTAGCTTTTTTTTTTTTTCGCCCAATTTTTTTCTTCTCTTCTTCCAGAATAGCAAAGAAAGAAGAAATGTTCCAGAGAAATTTGACAAGAGCTAGCAAAAGGGAAAGGCAGAAAAATAAATAAAGGAAGGCAGAAAGATAGCTGACAGCTCACTGCTCCTGCAGGAAAACTTCACTTTTTATTACAAAGTGCATTCGTGTACTTTAAGATGACTTGAGCTGAGTGATAAATTAGGATCTGAACAGGAGAAAAAAAAAAATGCAATACACCACAAAATATTCTGATATTTTGTTACAAATGATGCCGGAAGATCCCAGCCACTTTTCACAAGTATTTTGCATCAAGAGAGGCAAGGGTTAACTCATGTGTCTCAGGTATTTCTAGTTGTGAGTAATAACAGTACTGTGAGAAAGGCCTGATATAGTGAGGAGTAGTAGTGATGCACTAAGAATTTCAACTTCTCAACTGTCTGTGGCCCAGTATTATAAAATCACTGTTTATTCAGTTTTGTCATTTGATTAAAAATAAAATTCCTAGCTATAGCGGGTCTGGGAAAATTAAGGCTATCTTTAACCAACAGCTGCTAATTCAGGCATTACGACCAACACAGCATGCAGTGTAATGTATTGAGAAACCTGTAGCACTAATGTATCAGAGAACCAGAGTGCTTAAAAAATCATAACTGAAAGGGAACAATAAGAAATAAAGATTTTGCACTATAATTCTCAAGATCCCAAGCAAGCTGCATGCACTGACAGCTACCAGAGCCTGTGCATGAACAAAACTTCTTTCCTAACACTGAGAGAGGACAGAGGAGCAGATGCTGCTCTTGGTGGAGATCGCAATTTCAGGCTTCTAAAGAGCAGAACAGATACTGTCACCACTCCCAGCACTCATACCGCTTTGTGTTAGTGAGGGTCCCCGAGCAGCAGTGGAACGTGGTCCCAGAGCTGACAAGCCAAAAAGTTATGATTGTTACTAGTGAAAGGGGATTGGGAAATGGGTCCTCCAAACTGATGCTCACTCACATTAGCGTAGCATTAGTTAGCCACAGGCACTGAGGGCAGCCAAAGCCAGCTGCATGAATAATGGAGTGGTAGGAGTGTCAGTGAAAATTATAAGGTCCACTGCAGGCAGGCAGTGCTAATGCAGGAGCTTTAGTGCTCTTGGCCATCATGGCTAAATCTGCATCTGCAATAGAAAACATAGAGCAGCAATTGCAGACTTAATAGAAACACCATCAAGCCAGAGCAAAGTCAGTATAGCCCAGTGTGGTGTCTCCAGCAGTGGCCAGTGCAAAGGGTGTAAGAAATAGGCAAGCATGAAGAAACAGTATAAAGAATATCAGAGAATCCTAGAAATGTTTGAATTGGAAGAGACCTTTAAAGGTCATCTCGTCCAACTCCAAGTACAGTGCTACCTGAAAGTGATAATGCTAACCCGACAAGAACAGGATCTGGATACAGGTCCTAAGAGTGAGAGAGAAAGGGGCATGTAACACTGTGGAAGATTATCACCACCTTACAGATATTAGAAATGATTCACATCAATTTATGGGGTATGGAAAAGAAGATAATAGCAGTTAACAACAATCTGATAAGTGATCCGTAATAGGATGTTATTAGATGTCCCTGACATGCTGTGAATTATATGCTGATAAAAGAGGATGTTCCAAATGTTTAATTGTGCAATTTAAATTTTGTTTTTACAATAGCTGTGAACAAAAAGCACAAACAAAACTCAAATAATGAGCATAAAAAGCAGAAGATGACTTCTTTTTCTGCTTCCTTTGTAGTGTTGAACTTATTTTCTGACTTCTAAGCCAGTTCTTCCATCTACTTAAATGAACCCTTGAAAAAATCTAATCAAAAATGCCAGTAAAAATTAACTGTATTTTCCCATTTCCAGAGTCACTTTCATCGAAGGAACAAAAAATCCTTTAGAATGATTTGCATCTCCCACCTAACATCTGTCTCTATACAGCAGGTAAGTAACCATTAGTTCTGCTGTACAATGGTTTCTGAATGAGGAAAGCTTTAAGGCTGGCCCCAAACGAGACAGAGCAATTTCTCAAGTCACTGATATCTGCAGTGACTGGAAATGGCATGAGAAGTGCTCAGGGTTTTTGAAAATTATGCCTGGCAGGAGCTAAGGGCAAAAGCTTCAACATGCTCCTCCAGCAGCTGGGTTCTTCCCCTGCTGCTAAAGAGTCCTTTAGAGGAAAGCACCAGAGAGTTCATGACCCCAAATAGTGATAGAATCATAGAATTATTAAGGTTGGCAAGACCAATAAGATCATCTAGTCCAACCATCAAACCTTGTCCGTGACCTCTGGATTAGTTCATGCCAGCCTCTCTTTTCCACATGCCAGTTGTATTCACACTACCTCTTCAGTATCTGCAATAGATCTTGTAAGATTTTTATTGGCTTATCACAGCATTTCCCATTTAAAAAAAAATCACAAAACAAACCCCAAAACATGTGTTTCTCCCTTCACATTCACATGAGGAGAACATTCTAAAATTTCATAAGATTTGTTCAATGGAAAGGAAATTATTTTAAAGTTGCAAACTTTCCTAGGCAAAAACATCCTCAAAAGAGTCCACATCAACACTGCCAATTTAAAACTTTCCTGTTTCTGTGTTTCTATAGGAAGAAAAAAAATAAATAACTTTCCTTCTTATGGAAAATGGAAAGGAATAAAAAACCCAGCCATCTTCTCCTAGAGAAACATTCTGATTTGACTGCTTTTTAGAAAAAAACTCCTACATGTAGTTATCTAGAAAAGCAAAGACTGCTTAAAATCTTGACTGCGAAAGAGAAACGTTAAACTTGACTTTAACAATTCCAGGACAACTCTGGGTTCACAAAAGAGCTGAGCCTGTTTCTTGTTCTCTCAGACTCATGCTTTCTGTGTGGTTTCTCATAGAATTGTTTTGTTTGTCTGCTTTCTGTTCTGTGGTTTGTGTGTGTGTGCGCGTGCTTTATTATTATGATTATTATTGTTTTATTTTATGAAGGATTTCTCTGAGAATAAGGGCTTGACCGTCTGGGAAGTATCAGCTTCTCTGGAAGAGTTTGTGTTTTAAATAAGAGGAAAGAGGAGAGTGTTCTGAGAAAGGGATAAGAGTCTATTTAGGACCTCTTGCAAGCAGGGCTACATCAGCTCTACCCATCCTTCTGGATGAAAAAGCTTGCACTTCTTGTACACACACACAGAGGCTGGCAAGAACTGTGATTCGTAATTGAAGTCAATGGAGGATGAGGAGTGCTTGTGAAACAACTTCACGTTTTTATGCTTGGACAAAATCAGAGCATTGAAAGCACTCACAGATGCTGTTTTGAGAGCTTGCTTTTCACTCATTTTCTCCTAGTCTCTTTTCTGCTTCTGGGAAAAGATATGGCAGATTCCTACCCTGACTGCCGTCATTTCTGTGTACTGAAACCTTGTTTTTTTTCAGTGAATGAACTTCTTCATCCATGGCCTTTTCCATTAAACCAACAGCAAAGGCATTCAGAAGAAGAGGATACTTTTGGAGACACTTAGTAACCTCAGGATCCAGAGCTTAGCTTGGGGGCAGATATCTTCAGGTGGCTAATCTGGAGAGAGGAGGGAGACTTGCTGCCTGTATGGGAACTGCTGAATCACGGCCTGAACCTCTGATTGATCACCTGGGGCGAGCAGTGAGTCAGCCACGGG
>JAOWBP010050942.1:0-17245 GCA_028571105.1 Tragopan temminckii | reverse complement strand
CAGAGAGGTTGTGGATGCCCCGTCCCTGGAGGTGTTCAAGGCCAGATTGGATGGGGCCCTGGGTAGCCTGGTCTAGTGTTAACTGGGAAGGCTGGTGGCCCTGCACATGGCAGGAGGGTTGGAGATTTATGATCCTTCTGGTCCCTTCCAACCCTGGCCATTCTGTGATTCTGTGATATGTTACTTAGAGCCTTGGACATGTTAGTCATAAATCTAAATTACAGGACCTACTGCAGTCTTGTTGCAGACTTGCCCTTGTATTTCTCTTTCAAGCCCTGCATTTCTGTTACATGGTCCAGTGCTTCTACCTTATTAAAGAGAAGTGGGTATCCTCTGTATGATTGGTAACTGTGACTTGTGATCTGCTCTTGAGGAGGTAAGGAAAAGACATGTTCCCAGCCTGATGCAGCACCTTGCTTTCTGTTTGGCAAGGACCTCCGGCTAGTTCTATGTTTATATCTGAAACAAAAAGCAAAAAACAGCTGCTAAAACTTCCAGTCATTTGGTTCTGGAGCAAAAATACAGATTTAAAATGTTTTTAGACTTACGCTTCAGAGGTTGTACTCTTCTTGGGCCTTCTGACCTGCACCAAGTGATCTGGTTGCCTCCCACATGGCAACATGAGAAGGTCAGTGCTGCCTGTTGGCTAGGAACTGGGTGCTGTGTCTGGGCAAAGGTATGCTGGGAGCAGCGTGCCTGAGGGGTGAAGGGATGTACATGGGCCACCCAGGCCTTCTTCCTGGGAGAGCAGTCCCTGGGGGACATGGGCTGTCTTGGGGCAGGTTGGGCATTAGAAGGATCCTTTGCATTGCTTCTGTACTCAGCAGGTTTGCAGGGCAGAATATTTGGCAGGGTATGCTCCTCCTCAGATGCTAATTCTTCATTATGTTATTCATTCATAATGCTGAGTCCCTAACAGCAAAGTGAAATCTCTAATAATAAGAAGAGAGTATGTATTTGAGGGATTTTTTAATTTTATTTTTATTTTTGGATATCTCTTGCTCTCTGTTTTGACCAATGTTACATTAAAATAAAGACGTTACTTCTCTGTTCTTTTGGTGAATGCATATGACAATGTGATTTTCAAGCCATGGTAGTTCTTAGAAGCTACTGATTTTGCTGGGGAGAGATAAAAAGGTTACCTGATGAAATATACATGTTGATTCTCTTCCAAGGAGTTTGTAAATCCACGATAAGATTTAGAAGATCCTGAGAATTAAGACTGCTTCTGCTGTCAAGCGGCCTGGAAAGTGGTGAATGGCATGTTGTCTCCCAGGTTCTGATATCTCTGCCGCCTGGTTTGTGCAGTTAGAAGATGGCAATGCTCTATTAGCTGTTTGTTTGTTTTCCTGTGTAGAACATATCCAAGTATCTTACGATGAAGAAAGGCCATGAACAGACCAGGTCTGCAGAGTACTTCTCTGTCCTTACATTTCTCTGCAAAGGCCCTGGGCTTGCGCAGAGTTCATATTTATCCTTAACATCATCTGTGCATCTCTAGAAACTGCAACATCAGCACATAGGTGTGTACATTGGGAGCATCTTTCAGCAGCCCTCCAGAAGAGTTTCCTTGTGAAAGATGTGCTCAAAGTTGTTCTACAGCTTTGGAAACTTTCCAGTTTTATTTTATTTATTTTATTTTTATTTTGTAACCTAGTTGTGAAATGCTTGCTGTTGCATAGTGGTGGCTGGGGGAATGGAGCCTGGACTTGACAGTTATTCTAATTGCTGGATTGCTTTATCTGATGGGAGTTGATTCAGCGTACTTTTGACAGACAGCAAAAGATGGGGATGGCTGAAATAACCAGACTCTTTCTATGGAATGAATTGACAAACAGCAAATCTAACAAAGGTCAAGGATTGCTTTGTGGGAGAGCAAAGTGTACTTTTCTCTTTGTGTTCCAGTTAGAAGGCATTGAAGGCTGTGGTTCTAAACATGGGAAATTAACGTCAGCTTTACTGTTGCTGACAGCTGTTCACAGATGTACAAAGATTTTTAAACTTGTAATATTGTGATTATCTATATTATTTGAAGCATAAGATGAGCCACGGCGTTTACAGGCATTAAATCTTAACTTCAAGTCTTCAAGCTCCATCTCCATTCGCTAAAAATTCTATTTTAGTTGCAAGTTCCAATCTTAGGTTCCAAGCAAAAATAAATGAGACAAAATCTATTGGAAACTGTAAGTGGAATGTTCTAATGGTAATACCTTTGCTGCTGAAAGTCTGATCCTTTCTTCCATGTCATGACTCTGACCATCAGTCTGTTGTATGCATTTATCCAAGAGAAGAAACTTGAGTTCTCCTTTGCTTTGAAACCACATGTGCTTGCCATTTCTTAACTTGCAGTTTTGGTGAGCTAAACAGGTAGTCCTTCTTACTTCCTATTTACTGCAAAGAGTCTATTTTCAGTCCTCTGGTCACTGGAATGACTATTTGAATTTCCTGTATTCTTTCAGCACTTTTTGTGGAGAGTGTCAGAACCAGCTATAGTGTTTCTCACTGCTGCTGCACCTTCCGCACTTTGCTCAGTGGAGTCCTTTGGTCACAGAGTCTTACCCAGAGCTTGTGCCCACCTGATGATCTTCCATCACCCTCTGCACTTCAGCATCTGCTGCTCTGCAGAACAGTCCTACATTCTGTAAAGCACTTTCCTGTCTCTGACTATGGCTATGTTGAGACACCATTTTACCTGCTTCCAGCTAGACCGTTTTCAAGGAGTTTTCATTATTTTTGTTGTTTGCTCACTGAAGCTTGTGAAGCTTATGTTACTAAGAGTTTGGGCTTCTTTTCTGTTTGCTGATAACACAGTAAATAGCTCAGGCCTGGAAACACGTTTCTCTACAAACTCGATGAAAATATACCTGATAATTAATTTCTCAATTACAGTCATTGCAGTTAGCTTTAATTTCTTTACTGTGTTGTGTTGCTTCAGAGTCAGGTTAGCTTCCTGATCAACAGTGTGCAGTCACTAAGCACACTGTATTGCAGAGCTCTTAGTAAATTGTATCATCACCATCTCTTTTCAAGCCAAACTCGTTCCATTGTTTTCCTCTGGCTTGATGACACAATAGCAGGCTTACAATTTGATTACTTGTGCTTTGAAAATATTGGTATGAGTCTGGTGTTCTTCCAGTCTTCTGCAGCTTTCCTGGGTTTCAAAGCCTTATTAAAAATTGATATTGAAGGACAAGATGGCTTTTCAGATTTCTTGGCATGGAATGATCCCTCGAGACCACGTTGCAGAGCCAACATCTGTGATGGGAGAGACCTTTGCTCTGCAGCTCAGGAGGGTTAAATTACCCACTGCTGCCCCCAAGTCAGAAAGAAGGTCAGAGGCTTGTGCAAGGAGGCATGGCTTTAGTGAAATCCCATTGTTAGTAAGCACACAGCACCTTGATGTGACCAGAAACAGATGAGCAGTCTTGGGAGCTCTATTTTAAACAGAAGAATAAAAAGATCTGATAGTACAAAATGTAGGGTTTTTTTGTTTGTTTGTTTGTTTGTTTTTTGTGGAACTGGCCAAAGAGTGTAAGGCCTTTAACCATCTTGTTCTGCATTTTATTGTTGCAGCTGCAGTTTGCTCCTATTCCAATCTTCAGACTTGGTTTGCACTCATGGTCCTGCACATTTGCTTTGCATCCAACAGCATGTTCTCTGGAATGGAAAGTGTTCAAGTAATGGCCTTGTCACGTAACAGGCTCTGAGTTATGTAATCCAATATTTCATGGGGTTTTAAAACTACCAGTGCACAGAAGAGAAAGCACTAAATGAAATGCCCGTGGAAGACAACAGTAAATCAGGTCATCTATTAAATTTTTCATCTCTTGAGTTTTTTTCAAGCCCAGGAGCATCCTGAGCAGTATAAATCTGAGAATTTATGGTCTTAGAATAAGGAAATAATGGATGAGGAGACCATTATGAGACAGATATACAAGCAGCTGTACCTCTTTCCTCTTATTTTTTTTTTCCAAGGCTGTAGAAGAAGGAGTTTTTCTGGTAATGCTGACTGTGAATCCATCTTGGGTTTATCAGCCTCCTTTCATATCCAGCTGATCGCAATTCATTTGCCAAGTGGGAGTTGTTTCATAGCAGGGCTGATGCAACTCAGACTGGAGTGCAATGATTTTGTTTAACAAAGAATAAACCTGTGCAAATGACATCTGAAGAAGAGTCTCTTCTCCTTCCTCTCTTCCCTTTTCCTCCTACCACTGCAGTGGTACAGTCAAAATTAAACCTCCGTGCACGGGCGTAGCTCCCTTGCTATTGCTGGAGGTATGCTGACTCACACCCACAGAAAGCACAATCTCTGTGCTTACAGTATAGTTACTAATTTTCAGTGATTCTCCCTTGTTCTTAGCGGCTCAAGTTATTTTCTTGGGATGATATCTGGTAGCCTAATATATAGCACAGACAGGGTGATGGTAACACTCTGCTGCCTGCTGTCTCTTCCTAGGCTTTCCGTCTTATTTTCCCTGTACTGAAACTTTTTTTGAGCACTTGGGCAGGCTGGAAGAGGAATTATTTTTCATGCTGTAAACCTGCTAGCATCATGCTGCAGAACAGGAAGAAAAAAGGTTCTGCTTCTGCTTCACGATTAAAAACAAATGAAATGTGTAGTAATTTGTGTTACCTTTGTGTAACAGGGCATATGATGAAGCCCCTCTGTTTGCATTGCTAACTATCAGGAGCTGGGATGCTTGCTGTAGTTTGGGGTGATGCAGACTAGGTGGAGTAAAGCTGAGTCTGTGGGGTGAACAGCACAGGGCTGAGAAAACATGCCTGAGAGCAGTCTGCAGATGGGCGAGATAAACAGATCCCCCAGCTGCAACGGAGGAGGCAGGCCTCTTTAATGGCTCTTAGCAACGCCCCTGCTCTGACCCTCCTCATATGTGAGGAAAATCAAATCAATACGCTGTTCTTCAAACCACGATGCTGCAGCAGCAGCAGGGCATTGTGGCAGCCTCTGTCTCTTAAATCCATTGACGCTTTTCAGGTTGCTGATCTGGATATCCATCCTTGCATCTCTGCTGAAGAAGAACCTGACTGCATCTCAAAAGGATTCCCCGAGCTCCCATGTATAACCTTCTTCTTACTGGCAAGCATTAGGTAGGCAATTTTAAAGCGCTTCTGGATTTGCAGACAGCTTGTAACGTCGACCTGAGAACTCTATTATATCCTCTGTAATCACAGCAGAAACCGCTCTCTGAAACCTACTCTGCTTTAAATCTTCGTTTTCACCTTCTGTTTTTGTTGTTGGGGTAGGGGAGGGTATTTCTGTTTTCCTTCTGTCCTTCTTTTTTAAAAAGCAAGAAATGTTGTGCCTGATGTATGCTTTTGGAAAATGATATTCCCCTGCTGGTCCCTCCCCTGCTCTGCAGAACAGCTATAAGCAGTGCCATACAGTGACTTTCAGTGTTGATGAACATCTGCTCAACTGCCTAATGTATTGGGCAGGCTGCTCTCTCCTTTATTCTCTGATTTTCCGGTATCTACCTGACAGCTGCGCACCAAGACCTTCCCCACTAACCGAGATCTGCTTTGGTTCCAGAGATGGCTAACAGAGGACCGAGCTATGGCTTAAGCCGAGAAGTTCAGGAAAAGATTGAACAAAAATATGACCCGGAATTAGAGTCTAGGCTGGCGAACTGGATTATTGTGCAGTGTGAGGAACAGATCGAACCCCCTCCTCCTGGAAGGCAGCATTTCCAGACCTGGCTGATGGATGGAACGGTGAGCTATCTGTTTAATTCTGTACTTGAGTATCTTTATGCATGCAGTGAATTAGTATATATTACTTGTTTTATTAGTATATATTACTTATTTTCTGTCTCCATCCAACAAAATTGGTCAGAGCTCATGGCCCGTGCAGAAAGAGGTGTCCTAGCATCTGACTGATTTCCTTTTGCCTGTGAATCCTAATCTCAGAAAATAATTGTTTTGCTGGAGTACTGGGATTAGTAGGGTGCTTATGATTCTTATGAGTCATGCACATTATATATGGGCATGACTCATTCCTTCAGTGCCTTTCCTCATGCAGTTAAATGAGATCTGCTTTTAAAATTAGATGTATAATTTTAAGAAATAGTGTTTACAGAAAAAGAAAAAAGATGAACAGGTGTTGAAAAACTGTTTTCTTCTTGTGAATCATTCTGTAGCTATAACATTGTACCCTTTTGGTTTATTGAACAGGCAGATGCTGCTGTTTGCAGAGAGCTGTAGGAATACGCTAATCATTGAATCTCTGCCAAAGTGACTTCAACAATATTTCAATTGACATCGCTTATTTTTTTGGCTCGAGCATGTGGTTTCTTCTCTGTCAGTTGTTACATAACTTACCAGTGATTGCTTTGTTGCTTCTAGCAGATGAGGATTTATTCGGTCAGGCTATTGCCATCAGTTAATGAAAGCTCTAATACCTTTCTAATATACTTTGACTATTATCGATCTCTTATTTGTTCCTGATAGAAGGAATTATGTCCTTGACAGAAACTGTCTAGATTGAAAGCATTTTACAGCATCATTTCATGTGCAGAAATTTCTTCTAGTTTGGTGACTGCTTTCTCGTTTTGTTTCTGTGTTTCTCTCTCAGCTGTTATGCAAGTTAATAAACAGTTTACATCCAAAGGGAAATGAACCCATTGCAAAGATCTCTGAATCAAAAATGGCTTTCAAGCAGATGGAACAAATTTCTCAGTTCTTAAAAGCTGCTGAAATCTACGGAGTAAGAACAACAGATATTTTCCAGACAGTGGATTTATGGGAAGGTAAAAATAATAAACTGGAAGTCAGCTTGCAGTCTTCATTTTACTCTGCTTTGATGTGTTGTAATAGTGCATTTTGTCTAAGGCATATTCTCTAATGTAATTATCTTTTGTTTCTGTTTGCCTTATCTCATTACCATGTTCTTCCGGCGGTGCATTATCTCCTCTGAGGGATTTATATTACCCTGAGGGCATAATGGAGCTTTTCCAAGCTCATGTGTTATCCAAAAGCCCATCATTCTGACAGAAATCCACAGACCTAATAAAACAACTGCTCTCTATGATAATTATTTCCAAGTAAATAGCTTCTAAGAGCAGATAGGGGAAACCCGTATTTTGTGATGACGAGCTTTTATTACAGTTTTCAAATTATAAGCAAAGCTTAAGTTAGAGCCATAAAGCGCATTCCCAGGAGCATACATGCCTCTGTAGAGCAGATGAGGACTCCTTTATGACTAGAGAGAACAGAGCTCACTGCTAATGTGTTAGCTGAGTATCTCTCTGCAACAATACGGTCTTGCCAGAAAAGTCACTATGGCAACAGCAAAAATCTGAGTGCCCTGTATATTCACCTGGAGGTGAATACTCTCCATCCCGGACATGAAGTGGACATTGTGTGTTGTAGCTGCCAAAGAGCTGAGTCATTTGAGTGTTTGCATGGCTGCTTTTGCCACCAGTGTCGTGATGCACCCTTCCTGGTGCTCTTGTGAAATACACTGTGTATCTTGCATCTCTCAGGACAAAATGCAGGGACTCAGAGCAAAGACTGTGCCAGGGTAGTGAAAGGCAGAGGTGCAGAGAACTGGAAGGGTCAAAAATCCATTGTGAGAATGAAACGGTGGAAGGAGAGCAATCTATAAAAGCCAGTCAGTGTCATTTGTTTAGGAACACAGGTGGAGTGAAAACACTGAGATCTGTTTTCACAGGCTGTTGGGATATGTGGAAGAGATCACTTCTTTCAAGGACAGCTTGAGGCATGAAACACAGGGGAGCTCTTTGCAGATAGGTTAGAATGGGAGGATGTACTGACAGACTGCATTACTAGGCTCTCAGGGTACTGGGTTTACTGGACAGATCTCACCTTCGGACGCAAGAGCTGGGTTGGTTCCAGGTCATTTTTTCGTAATTTTTCCAATCTACCTTTAAATATTTTAAATGAAAGGGTTTTTACTTCCCTGAAGTAACACCCTCTTTCTCAGCCTAGCAGGCTGTTGAAAGGGAAGTTCCATCTATACTAGAAGGGATGATATTAGCTCATTTCAGGTGCTTTTGATTGCAGGCATCTGCATTTCATAATACTTTTGCATAATGCAAACGAAAGAACAGTATGTCAGTCCTTATGATGAAAAGGACTTGCTTTTAAAGGCAGAGCTCCTAATTGTGGTGGCAACCTCTTCATTTTCTTTCTTTCACTCATCTCTATTCCTCAGCAGATGTAAGGGGAAAAGCTAGTAACTTCCAAATGACAGAAAGTCAAAACACAACTTGCAGCCCAGGGGAGAGATGTACAGGACTTTTCTTCACTGTTACTTTAGGCCTTCCCAAAACTGATCTTTATCTCTTCACTTCCCTATTCTCTTTCCATCCCTCATGCTCTTCATTAGAGTGCTGAGGTGAAGCAGCACGTGTAGGAGTGATCATGTGAGGGCTTCTTGTGCCTAACCATAGGTCAGATCTCCAGCATCAGTATTGTTTCAAGCCCGAATCATCAGAACTTTGATGCATTGGCTAGGCAGAAAGGACAGAATCTTTCATAATTACATAACTCCTGCACTTCAGAAAATACTTCCAGGCCACGTTGTGTTTAGACAGGCAGCAAGCATCAACGTATGTTTACATGGAAAGAAAATTATGTGTGGTTGATAAAACAGTTTCTCTGTCACTGATTATTTTCCAAGAGCTTTTTTTGCTTTGAGATTCTTAGTAATGATTGATGAAAATGTTTTAGTATGCAATCTGCTGTTGACTGTTTCAAACTCACTCAGTCCATCTGGTGCATTTCTCAACAGCGTCACCTCTCCTCTGGTCCTTCTTAAAGAGAAAGGCTGAGCAACCTTCCCGAGTCCATGCCCAAGAGAGCATGTTTGCTGTTTTATAGATAGCTCCCTGCCATATTTCCAGAGAGATAAGAGGCAGATGTAACTCTGTTTATAGCCCAGCCTGCACAAAGAAGTGTCTCGGAAATGTGGTTCGGAGCAGTTCTCCTTCTGTGGGTCTCAGCCCTTCCTCTCTGACCCTGGAGAAGAAGGCCTTCTGGCCACACTTCCCCAGAGAGAAAGGGAGAGATGTGACCAAGGCCCCCCCTCCTCTAATATGCCATGCCAAGACTCTCTACAGGGCTTACTGCAAAGGACAAGAGGGTAGATGCCACAAGATGAAGCAGATCTGGGTTCTTCCCTGGCTGAGTGGCCAGTGTGTGTGCGGGAGCACTGGGCCCCGCTTGCAGTTGCCCTGCAGCCTCTCCCCTCGCCACTGAGAAGGGAAGCAGAGCTGAGCGCAGAGCATGGGGGAGGCTGCCAGATGGTTCCAGCAGGCCCAGCGGGATATTTTGCTACTCGTCTTTTGTTTCTTTTCTTTTTCTATCTGTGTGTACGTGCTTGTTGTCATTATTCAGCTCATTCACTTTTAAATCCTTTTTCCACATCTCTCCTCATCCCCGTTTGTTACCACGACGGGCATCCCAAGGACGTTATTTGTGGCATCTGTTGAGACATATGGTACATCTGCTGCTGTGGGGAGCTTCGAGCGTCCCTCCCCACGCTGCTCCCTGTGTACGTGCCTGTGCAAGAGGCCGACCCTCAGCTGCCCTCCCTCAAGCAGGGACCATCTGACGCAGTCTGGTTAACAAACATGGGCACAGGAGGATCCTGGATGGCTGACGATTTGTTTTCTGTACAAATGGTCCCCTGCAGAGAAGATTCCTGTAAACTGTAATGGGCTATGTGACAGTCACAGCAGGAAGCTGCTAGTCATCTTCAGCTTTAGGGTGTCTCCACCTCAGCCAGTGCCGTATGCAGTGAGGTCTGTGTGAACCAGAGCATCGAACTTCATCCACCTGTAAGCAGGGTGATGCTTATACATTGTGTGCTAAGCTCCTTTCCTGTGCACTCCTGCTGGTTTACAGTACTTTTCATTAACACTGTTCCACGGGGGGCATTTCTGGAGTCTGCTATCATAGTCATATCTTGAGCATCACATGATTTTGTGAGTAACTTATTTCCCCATATGAAGAACTTGCACTCAAAATTAGTTCCTTTAACTAAAAGGTGATTTCAGGAAAAAGGAAGAACCGGAACAGAAGGAATGCGTGGGGAAGATTTCCGGGGCATAGAATGGCTTGTGTTGGAGGAGATTTCAAAGATCATCTAGTGCTGACTCCCCAGTGTGGGCAGTGTTGCAACTGCTAGATCAGATTGCTCAGAGCCCTGTCCAGCCTTGCCTTGAACACCTATTTCCGTTTTCATTTCAAAAGAAAAAAAGGTATATGAAAAAAAATTTCCAAAAACTTAATCCCCTCACACCATTGCAAAGACATATGGCAGCTCCTAGTGAAGTAGAGCTCTTGCTAGAGAGTTTTTCTAAATGTCACTGTGTTTGAGTCGGGTAATTAGATAGAATCTGTCTGTTTCTATTTGCTTGCCTAATGTTCTCTGCCCTTTTCGCACCAAGTAGCAAAGTGCAGGGGAAGAACAAAAAAAAAAAAGGAGTAACCTTCATTTTTTCAAAAAAAGAAACAAAAAAAAAAACCTCACTTGTTTTTTTTAATTAAGCGGAGAAATAAACAAAAGGTTTTGATGCAAAAGGAAAATTTACTTGTTACATTCATTTTGGAAGGAAAGATCAGAGGTGTGGGTACTATTTTTTTAAATAAAAACAAATACAACAGGAATAGCAACATCTTTTGGAAATGAGCCTTATATTTCAAGGTACCATCTTGGAAACTTGGTGAATTCTCAAGCAGGTGGAAAGCGTACATCTAGGCAAGTAATAGACAAGTCCATCACCTCACAGTATAGATGGGAAATTATCCCCTGAGAAGCTTTTTCTCTCTCTGTTGTTTACGGAAGAACATTAACAACTAGTGAAGACCAGGTATGGAAATTTCACTTGGCTAAAGGAGAGATGAGCACTGGCATTTTGAAATGAGGAATCAAGTGTGATAAGGTAAGGAGGGAAACTGTGGAAGAATAATGTAAGTCAGGACTGGACGATAACAGCTGAAGAGCATCGACTTTTGACAGCCTGTGAAGGGAAGCCAGTAGGAAGGATTTGGGAAGTGATTTGATGGGTAATTTGGGAAAGGCTGGTGCAAGTTATCTGCAGAGGTCCTTTCCAGGACTGCCAAGAACTCTGTCAGCACGAGGACTGTCTGCAGCTGCCAGTGATTACATGATGGTATCAGTTTACAGGTGAAGCAGCAAAGGCACAGCACATTTATTCGTCACATTGTTCTTCTTCAGCCATGTTTTACTGAGCACGTTATCATTCTTTTTATGCCAAAGTGTTCTCTTCTTAGCACAAAATCCAGAAGGGCTTAAAATAGCAGGGGTGAATGCATAAAAATAGCTTTGAAACTTGAAAATTCCCAAATAGTTAAATTTTGTTTTAACACCATTCCTTTGATAATCTTTTTCATAATCTCTTGCATGTCAGCACTTCAATTTAAGCAACTCTAAAATAGCACTTATAATGCTTCTAATGTACTTTTTCAGAGTAGCCAAGGGAAGCAGTTAATGCATTGGATGAAGGTGTTGATCAATGTGCCAAGTTATTTGTTATGCGAGGATTTCTTATATTGGTTTTGCTGTTTGCCTTTCCAGGGAAAGACATGGCAGCAGTGCAGAGAACCTTAATGGCTCTAGGCAGTTTGGCAGTCACCAAGGATGATGGATGCTACAAAGGGGATCCATCCTGGTTTCACAGGTAATGCCCAAAGCACAGTTTCCCAGAGCTGACTTTCATGGGAAGCTGGTATTATTGTCTGTTCTTAGCCTTCAAAGAAATTTACTGGGGAAGGAAAGGAAGAATCTTTGCAAAATTTCCTTGTAGTGGAGAGATTTCCTCTTTGGAGTCTACACAAGGGGATCAAATATCCAACTAAGGCATCAGCACTTTCTGCCCTTCACTGGTTCCCAGCATATCAGCATCATTTGGCTTCTGCCTAACTACATCTCATCAGCCTGAAGTTACACTAGGGCTGCTGAGGAGGAGCCCTGTAGGAGGAATGCAATGCTTCCATGCTGCTGCCTTTTCTCAGGTAGTCCTCTTCAGCTCATCTCATATGTCTCTCCTGCCATGGAGCTGGGAAAGCACTATTGGTGCCAGGACTAAGCAGCATCTCGCCCATGGCCGCAACTCTGAGTTCTGCCTATAGGCACCACTTTATATTGAGCTGTCCTGGTTTGGACATCTGTGCATATATGGAGATCCTACTAGATTTCTTTCTTAGCCTTTTTTTTTTTTCTTGTGAAGTACCACTTATCAGAGAATTCTCTGTCTTGAAAAAGATGTTTATTTGCTCTAAATCCCCATTTGTTTTGGTTAGGGGGGCTGAGAAGAAGGGCACAAAAAAAAGGAAATCCTCCTACAATTACCCCTCCTGCGCCACAGACATAATGTTGAAGTGAGGTTTCTCTACCCAAAAGTATTTCTTATGCTAAAACAGTAGAGGCATGTTAACGAAAAAAGTGTTGCCTGCTGGTTATTGGTTTATCTGAATTTTCTGATGATTAGTTGAGGATCAGCCAAAAAAAAAAAAAAAAAAAAAAAAGCAAACTTTGCTTATCTTAAATTTTGATTTTGAGGTGGTTTAACAGAGGCTAAAGAAGACCTGAAGTTTAGGTGAGCAAGTGTCAACTCCTATACATTCTTCATGTGACATTCATTTAAATTTACTTCATACAGTCCACAAAGAGATTTTTACTTACTGAATATAATAGGTTTTTAAATTCAAATCTAGTTATGTGCTTTAATTTAAACCAGACATGAATTCACCATGACCCAGACAGGCTTATTTGTTTTATGTAACTATAACAAACTCCTACATGGAAACATTAATTTTCATCTCTGCTCTTAATTGTGGATGGAATAGTTTTCATTGGCGTACTTGAAGATCATCTCCCTCCTTCCCTGACTGTCTAGGCTACATGTACAGCCAACCTGCATCTACTGCAGTCCCTGAAAGACTGTTTTATAGCTGCTGCCTTCTGGAAAACTGTTATTTCTATAAGGAGATAACATATGGCAGATTGGGAGCTGCTTTCTGAGTAGTTTAACCACCCTTTCAGGCAGATCGAGCCCTCTCCCCGTCGTTCAAAACCAATTCTTAATCACCTTAAGTTAAACTGAAAGATGTCAAGATTAAATGGAACAAGAGTATCCATGCAGGGATCAGCAGTGATCAATACATCCCCACATTTGGGCAAAGCTGCTTAACTTTCCATTGCCTGTGTCTTGCACGCCCGCTTCCATCGGGCCTGGCTGCTCTTTCACTGCGTGTCCTGGTGAGGCTCATGGATCCACTGCTGTTTGTTATCTGTGAGTTGGAAGCCTCTGGTTCTGGTGCAAAGTTGGCATGAAAAGTTAACAAGTGTGCACAGTGGCAGAGAGAGCGCTGTTGGGTGATGGCAAACAGGTCAAACACAACTTGCAGCAGTGTGAGATGCTCTCACCTCCTTTTCTACAGCCTTGGTTACGCCTGTTTCCACCAGCCTAAAAGCAAATCACAAGTACCTGCTGTTTTCTATAAGACGATCATATACTAAGGGCAGCATTTATGATTGTAAAAATAACACCACGTGATCCAAACGATATAAGTAATTAACTTTTATTAGCATATCCTTGGTCTCTTTTATAATTTCTTCTTTGCAGTTCTCATTTTTCCTTCCTAGTCATACTTACATATCAACTTCCTCTGGATTTACTCCACAGCACAGCTGAAAAGTCCAGAAGGAAAAGAAGGTAGATTGTGTTTCTGGGATTTTAATTAAAAAAGAGACAGTCACAGTGAACCTGAGATTCAATTATGTAATAGGGATAGTTCCGAAAACATCCTCTCTCAGTGATACTGGCAGTAGTTTGCTGCCCGCGTAAGGATTCTGGATAAGAAATTTTGCAGCAGTGAGATAGAATTGCTGTATGAGGTGCCCAAAACTCTGTGTGCCTGCTTCCAAAATGGCATGCTGTTACAGCTGGAAAGATTAGTGCAGTGGAAAGGTGATACAAGAGTGAAATGGCAAAAGGGATAAAAAGGGAAAGAACGTTCCCCCATCTCCAAATATCTAGACTTACAGGGAAAACTCCACAAGGAAGGGATCTCCAACCAGAGATCCTTCCCCAGTGGCAGTCAGCTCTTAAATGAGGTCTAAGAGAGGTGCAGCCAGGTTCCACTCCTTCTGGTCACACAGCTGAATTGCCTTCACCTGTGCTCCCAGGGCTGACCCAGTCCTTTCCCTAGATGATCAATCAATGCTTCAGGCTGTGACTCAACAGTTCCCATACACATGCTTTCTGGGAAGAGCTTGTGGTAGGCTGCTATAAACCCTCATACTCATCTGTACATTGGCATGGGATACATTCTTGAGAGGTCTGAAGTGCTCTTTTGGACTTGAGCTCAGCCACTGCACAGGATCAGACCCTCACAGAGGATTGTGTTGATGGCTTTCAATCACAGTATGCACCCAATCTAACATTCCCATATTGTGATGGAGTGAGGAGAAAAGGGAATTGTAATGTGATGTCATATTGCTAGATAACCTGATCCCAGGACAAACAGACAGATGGCAGAGAGATTGTACCTGGATGGGAGCTGGCTGAAAGCCTCCCTCCCTTTGAGAGTGTAGGTTCTTGCCATTTATTTGGCAGCAACAGGCTGATCCTTCTCCCTTCTAAGTGTCTTGTTTCCCCCCTCTTCTGTAAATGAAAGATTAGTCAAGTATAAACTTTTGTGCTTCTTTTTTTCCCCAGTGCTATTTTCAGGGAAAAGAGGCTCTTTTTAAGGTCCAACAAAGATTCACTGATCTAGATGGCTTTTGAGACTGCTAACGCCAAGCAAAAGTGGTCAGCATGTTTTGGCAGAAGACAAAGGACTGTCATACAGTTAACACACAGATGCAAAGGCCAAAGTCTGTTGCTTTAGAGGAGAGAGATCTGGAAATGGCAACAGGGCAATTGTTCTGTCCTGCAGGCAACCATCATCCACACTTGTGAAAATGAGCAAGCCACTTTGCTGTCCCTTTGTTTCTCTGGGTACACTGCGCTCACATTGACTCTACCGAGTTGAATGTATACCATTGCTGTAGACATATCTATTTGTACTACAGCACGGATAAGTATCTTAGTGATCAGATCCCATAGACTACAGCTTCTAAGAGCTATAGGACAAAATACTAATTCTATCACAAGTGGTATACACAGCCCTATATAAATATTTTACCTATCATAGTTGCTGAGGAAGCTGTGATCCTGAAAGTTGTGAGTAGGTGGTACAGCAAAAGACTGAAGTGGTGTGGGTTTGAACAGAGCACTTCTTCTAACTGCAGGAAAGCAATTAGCCCAGCCAGTATTGTCCACCCAGTGGGATGGTGCAAATGAAATACTTCAGTACAAGGGGAGGAGCTGTTAACATGAGCCAATTTCAGATTGCTTTTCACAATCATCTGGACATATGCAGAATGTCTGTGTTGTTTTTTTTTTGTATGCACCTGTACAGGAAAGCACAGCAGAATCGACGGGGATTTTCAGAAGAGCAGCTTCGTCAGGGACAGAATGTAATAGGCCTTCAGATGGGCAGCAACAAAGGAGCCTCACAGTCGGGTATGACGGGCTATGGGATGCCAAGGCAGATTATCTAAAAGCACTTCTGTCTGTAGAGAAAACACTCCTGCAGCATGGTCTGTTCAACAACAACAGAAAAAGAAAAAAAAAAAAAGCTCATTAGTTCTCTTTCTGCCTGGTTTTAATAGTTAGTGCTTTGAGGTGTGGGGTATTTTTGGTTTGGTTTGTTTTATTTGCAGCTACAAGAGTTCATCTAGGAACTTGGGTTTTCGTGGTGTTGTGTGTCAGTTCACAGCACGTGCGCACTGCTGCCTCCTACTTTTCACTTCTGAACTATGCAAAGACAATTATTCTGTATTAATTTATTTGCAAAGTGTTATCTTCCATATTTGTCTCACACTTCTCTTGTATCTCAACCAGTAACCTCATTCTTCAATTCAGTGATGACATTGTTTGATCTAAAAATAAAGACATTAAAACACATCTTAGCCTCATTTCTTGAAGGAAGGAAAAGCAATTTGAACCTCTTATAGCATGGTACAATGCTAAGGAGTGACATGTTTTGATGGCTCAGTCTTTCTTACCTCTAACTCCATCCCAGCCAGAGCTGGTAGAGCCAGCAGTGAGTCTTCATGACAGCAATGCAATCCTCAGAGAGTTCTTCACTTTGAAAGGCGAATCTGTCAAACAGAGGTGAGAACAGCTTTTACTTTGTGATAACTGATGTTACATCAAACAAAATACTGCAAACTAAGGTGTGTTTTAAGCACATAGAAGAAACAGAAGAGATGTTTCGGAAGGCTCCAGACATATATCACTTGTTTGAATTCAAGGATTTTGTTATTCTCATCTGTGACGGGATGCAAATTGAACAAATAGTTGATTATGGGGCAGTTTGCTGGAGAGCCAGTAGAAGCACTGCTTGCTGGTGCAGTCACCTGGCCACAGGAGCTCACCAGAACAATTCACCTGACCCTTAGTGCAGATTGCACATCACACATACACTCAGGGGGCATGCTATTTTCTCAGCAAGTTTCTTTCCTATTAAGAATTAGCTTGCACATCCCAATCATTTCTTTCCTCTAAGCAAGTAGGAAGGAAAATGGGATAACTTTGTGAGCTTTTAAAATTCATAACAGAATTTCAAGAAGGCCTGAAGACATAGCCTGGAAAGCTAATAATCTGTTGTGAGGGGCCTACACAGAAGTAATGATGACTTCTGTTTGCCTCATGCTGCCTTGGGTCTGAACCTAGTGACCCCCAGTGGCAGCTAGCTGCCCACTAACTAGTCCTGAAGCTAGTGGCACACACACTGACACTGCTTCAAAAATTTCTACTGGTGTGTGAACTGGGAGGGTGATTCTCCCATCCCAGATTAAGCTCCAGCCTACCTGTTAGGAGTGTGGGAATAGTACCTACCCACTTAATTCAAGCTTTGGTGAAGCTTGATAAAGCGCTGTAAAGCATAACAAGTGAGACATGATGTAAAGGACACCACATGAGCTTAGGGCTCAGCTAATCTATGGCAGCTGCTGCTAAAAAGGTCCTGCTCATTTTTGTAACTTCTCTTCAGCATACCAGGTGTATGGGAATTGCTGAATCACGGCCTGAACCTCTGATTGATCACCTGGGCGAGCAGTGAGTCAGCCATGGGAGCACAGGTGAAGGCAATTCACCTGTGCTGTGGGAAGGGGTGGAGCCTGACT